>OY292523.1:2777035-3021035 GCA_958496365.1 Subacronicta megacephala | reverse complement strand
CTTTACGTGCTCTACGAGGCACGGAGGGGTATCGATGTGTTAAGAATGGTCACTTATCCACACACTCAACGCTGCAGCTTAACCTTACAAGTCGGTTATTTTGGGTCATAGCAGCTTGAAGTCTGGATTTGTACCCGGTTAAGAGGATAGTATCCGCTTCGCGTCCCATACAAACGCAGTTTGGCCCTTGCTTGAATTTTAAACAATGAAAGTCATTGAAATTTTGCAGTAACAATCTTATCATTAATAAACGTGTTTCTGTAATATAAAATTTCATTTCAATATACGGTTAAAAAGTTACACGAGCTCAAAGATTGGCAATTTTCGTTGAAAAACGGCCCAACTTTATGCTAGTATTTCTCGACAATGTATCAATACAGAAACATTCTGATTCGAAGGAAACCCAGATAATATAGTGAATATTTTTTTACAAGATTTTTTTTTTACATATTAGCAATATTATAGGAGTAATCTCCAAAATTCGGAACATACGAAATACGCGTGAAAATGTTGTTGTTTCTCCTCTCGGGCACGCGTTCGCATCGCGAGGGATAGAGACAGCGACAACTGTGCAACATTGTTGCGTTCGCGAGGGACACTCCTCTTAATAGCCCACTTTTACATGGGACCAAAGCATACCGGTAAAGTACACATTAGTACAGCTCTGCCTAAGCCTTCGGGGAATATAGCCGTGATTCTAGCCAAAATTACTTACGTTTATTTTTTGAGTGGCAGAAAAGACTAAACTCGGAAGACCAGTATTTCTATTGACAGTGATAATGGTCTCATTGCCAGTCCACCGGGAGTTGAACACGAAGCAAGTTCCGTACTCCGTAGTAATAGGGAGAAACCTAGAGTAAATAAGTTCAAATTCAAATGGATTTATTTCATATTAGATATTACAAGCGTTTATGAAACGTTATTGACTCTAAATACAACTACTTTTTACGGATTTTATCGCGTTATATTGATATTATTTATTTCCCGACGTTTCATAAAAGCTTAAGTTTTAGAAACCAGTATGTTATTGACTCTAGTTGATCTTAAGTTAGACCTCCAGCAAAATGACTGAGGAAACCTATATCGTGCAGTCGTTTTTGCGCGATGCGTGTACAAACATACAGGCAGCAATCTTTTGGCTTATGTATATTTTTTGTAAAACGCCGCGTTTAGCGTTTTGCAGAGTAATAAAGACACCATATCAGTTTTTCTTCAATCTATACTATATATATATTATATATTTATTTAAATAATATTATAGATAAAGCTGAAGAGTTTGTTTGCTTGCTTGAACGCGCTGATCTCAGGAAGTACGAGTCAGATTTGAAAAATTATTTCAGTGTTGGATAGCCCATTTATCGAGGAAGGCTATATGCTATATATCATCACGCTAAGGAGCGGAGCATAAATGAAAAATGTTGCAAAAAAAATTTTAATGCAGAAAAGCCGAGAAACCACGTGGGCGGAAAGCAAGTATCTACATATAATGTACGACCATTGGCCTGTTACAATTTTATTATATTTACAGGTTTTCTGAGACAAATGTGGCTTGTTCTTCAATGCACTGTATCTCCGTGCCAAATTTGACTTTCGCAATTATAATATAAGGTATGTTGAACAATAGTTACCTTTCACAGCACGGAAAGTACTCATCATTCCACCAGCACTTGGTGAGTAGATCGGGACATTTCAACCTTATCCCATTGACCAGCTCCAAAAAGTCTTCGAGACAAGTCTTGCCCATCGTGCATGAGGTGCAAGTCTTGCAGATCTTTTTATCCCAGAAGCTTACTTCTTGACTGAATACTTCTAAATCCAACGGCAAATTATTTCTACAAAGAAATATCGTACCAATTAGGAACATGCATGCGTTTTTTTTATTTTTTTTATTAATTCTATACATCATAACAACACAATAGAAGATATAATTAATCCCGGGAATGTTCAAATTAAAAAAAAAAAAAAAATTTAACATACATATCCAAAATTGAGCTGTTTGAACGCCGCCATTTTTCGCGCGCTTCAGATGACGTCATGGGCCCATCTTCGCACGAAGTGTTTGTTTATTGCAGGTGTTTTGGTTAATTCTTAAAGATTTTACCATGGAAGAAGCTAAAAAACCTTTCTATCGGTATTGCATAATACCAAAATGCAAAAATACTATCAGAACTACTCCCGATAAAGTATTTTTTTCTTCTTTCGGTCATCGTATATAGTCTCACCACTGACGAAAATCGCTCAAGACACACAAATTAAAATATATTTCCAAGATAATTCCTCTTCTTCAGCTTTCGACTATGTGATTAATTTCAATGTCGTGGCCCGTGACGTTTTCATTTCGTTCGACCAATGACAGCGCGTTTTGTAAATTTGAATTTCGCTCGCATAATTAGCACTTTTTAATTATTATTTTATACAAATAAATAATAATTATATAACAAAATGTTGTAACAATAATACTTTAAATATGTTTAGGATTCCGGAAAAAAATATATTAGGCAAATTTAAACTTCATGCATATTCCTAATTCTTACACTCTCTAACAGTCTGTAAACAAGTTTGGAGTAACACTGACTTCTAAGACAAAGTCATTATACCTAGTTTAGGGTTCAGGGAACTGATGTTTGTAATCTTGTGTTTTAGCCTTTGTGTACCTACGAACACTTACTCTGAGTATACTTGGTACGTTTTGTGGGTATTGAATAAATCATCATCATCAACCTATTACATTGTCCCACTGCTGGGCACGGGTCTCCTCTCAGTACGAGAGGGATTAGGCTATAGTCCGCCACACTAGCCTACTGCGGGTTGGCAAACTTCATGGCATTCGGCATGCAGGTTGCGCGTGACAATTGTTAATACGCACATGACTCCGAAAAGTCAGAGGTGCGTGCCTTGGATTCGAACTCGAGACCTTTGACTTGGCAGTGCAATGGTCCATACCACTAGGCTATCACTGCATTGAATATATAAATTCTTATTAATATTATTACAAAGAAATAGACAAAACTTTACTCAACAAAGTCTATCAAAAACTTATTTAGCCGAACTCTGGACGTTCAATCAAGATTCGACTTTCTTTGTTATTTTTTAAAGACGTAATTGCACCGTAGGTCTTTTAGTGTTGCAGGCTCTTGAAATGTTGACCTGAGTCTTCCTTGGAACAGTTTTGGATGATTGAAAGAGGCTCTGCTTATTCCTGAAGTGTACCAAAGACGCTTCTCATATAATATTAAAGGCACCAATGTGTTACAACTTCGCAATACAAATATTTGCTAAGGACGGCTACAATGCCGTTTATAAACATTTACATATTATGAGAATAATTTATTATGCAAATGTTTATAAACGACTGCCTTCATTGGTCTAGTGGTTCTAAAGGCGACTGCAACGCTAGAGGTCCCAGGTTGCCAGGTCGAGCAAAGTATTATTGGGTTCTTCTATGAAATTCTCAATGGCAGCTCGGAGTCTGGATTTGTGTCCGGTTAATGGCAATAGGCTCGCCCACTATTACATAGAACTAAAACATACTGGCGAAGTGTGGTAGTACTTTAAAAACATCTACCTAACTATTTGGGGAATACAGGCGTGGTGGTATGTTATATTATAAATGACATTAAAATTGGAGAGGTCGAATTTTAAGACAAAAATATAACTTATAGACTTCCTCACACCGTTTAAATCGCAGCGCTCCGTTATGAAAACCAGCCATTGAAGCCTTTTTATAGGTCTTAGAACGAAACACCATGTTGAGCTGGTAACTAACAAATCTACTTACTGCGTAAGATACTTCTTAACCCGTCCTGTGTTTAGATATTCGCATACTGTCAGAGCTGGAAAAGGAGTATCCCACTCCAAGTAGTCGGTCTCCACGGAGTAAGACACGGCATCAGAGGTGTACAACGACAAAGCACCACGGAGAACTAAAGCTGAGCAGGCGCAGCAACCCATTATTGTGGCTAGCCAGAATAACCTGTAGAAAGAGAGAGAGAGATTTTAGAGAGCTTTTGCTTTTGATATATAGCAGAAATAATCCCAATAGTGTTACGGCAGGTTTCTATAACAAATCTGTCTATGCTTACTTAGTAATGTCAAGTAATCTTAAATACAAATAGAAAGTAGTATATTTCTTTCAAAGTTATAATTTAGCAAGTAATGACTGTGTTAGGAGACTCTGCTCGTCCATGGCAAAGTAAGAAATAATTTATCCATCCTATCTCTTATATTTTTTATCTATTATATTTTAGAACTTTAATGGCAAAATTAAAATATTTTTCAGAACACTATTACATTATATTTTCTACTAAGTCTGTAATTTTAATGATCAAACCTTCCACTTTTGTTTTGACGGAACTAAAAGGAACCTCACAAAATGGTTAAAAAGACTTATCTACGGTGGCCAGCACATCAAGTAACCAAAAAATGACAAATTTTCTCAGTTGGTTTTTAACTTAATTATCTACACTTTAAGGTTTAAAATCATTTGGAGAAATTTGAAAGCTTTGTATAACGCGATGTGCTGACGACTGTACAGACAATTACAAGACCAGGATGGTTGGCACTCTTTGGAGGAGGCCTACGTTCAGCAGTGGACGGCAAAAAGATGATATGATGATGATGATGATGCTGATGATACAAGTATTTATGTAATAACCTCTTGATAAGTGATGTTGCATACGGAGTCAATACATAACCAAGCCATTGCAAGCTGCAATGATCACTTAAATACTGCAGCTTGTCACTCAATCTTGATAACAAAGGTGTGTTTCGATTCTGCAGAGACATTTTCTAACAAATCACTTTTAAACTTTATAGTAATAAGTACCTATCAAGTTTATTTTGTTATGTTTTGATATTATTTATAACACCGATTACAACTATATGAACTCCAAATAGTTTTACCGATGGATTTTGCTTTGAATTTTGAACCAAATATATCACAAATACTTCAGTAAAATAGGCCAGTTAATTAATATTTTTTATGGTCTCATAAAAAAATGAACATAAATAAAACTGAACAAAAAAAACAAAATTAAAATCGGTTTAAAAAATTAGAGCGATAGAGTGCCCACAATAGCACTTTGTGACGTCCTATCGTACGTTTGCCATATAAATTCTATACTGACACTCGTATTGCGGGAAAGGGACAAAGCATTCCCTATCAATCCCCCAAAACTTTATTATAAACTTTATTATTTATATCTATTCGATTTCAATTATTTTTTCAGTGATTATTGTTAACTTTTTTTTAATAAGTATTTTTAATAAATCAAACACGATGTACTTATAATGAATGTCTTATATCCATTGCCTGTGAATACACAAATACTAACAATGTTAATATTAAATTCAGTTATTATCATTTACATGTTAGTCACTAATAGCTTTCGGCATTACATGTCATTACCACTTATGGTCGGTACAATGAAATTCAATTAACAAATATACATGCAAATCACAAACGTTAAATTACCCGCACGCTAGTTAAAAGGTAAGATAGATATATTGGTACCTAAAGCGAAAATTGAGGAGCCTAGATTGTACAATGTTATTAGGAAAAGATATACCAATACGAAAGGGTTATGATAAATGATAAATGATATTCATTTCTGTAAATAGATCTTATGGACACTTTTACAAGTCGATTTTTTACATTTTTTTTTTAAACTAGATGGCGCCGACATTTCCTATCTGACGACCTCTGAGAAGAAATGTCGAAACAAACTCAGAGAATCATGGTCTCTTTTAAAGTCCAGACAATAGTTATATCATAGATATGCGAGTTTTACAATGTAGGGCAAAATCAGATCGGTTAAACATAAGAACCAATCACGCCTGTTATACGCCTGTTCCAGATAAGCAGATACCTATGTACTTAAGTACCTATGTCCACCCATAGGTTGACCAGCTCTGCCTCACATTAGTGTAGGGTCGTCAGCGATACCTACGCTAGAGGTCTTGGGTACTATTCCAAAGTCGAATAGTGTTATTGGGCTTTTCTAGGATGTACATTAAGTACATTAAGTACCTATGCCTAACTCATCGGGGAATACAAGCGTGATAGTATGTTATGTACAGTTCGCAGGTATGTTTAGGTCCCATGTAATAGGGAGCAAACTCATCGAAACTGGCAGTACTGGGAATTTTACAAAAATGCCCATCATTGCTTGTCCTGGGAATCAAATAGAATGATTCGAAGTACATACTAGTTTTCCTTATGTTAACAGCTTAAATAAATCAAAATAAAGGGCAACTCAATTTTCGATGAAATTAAATAAGTATATAGCGTTCGTAGTTACTTGCATTATATTTTTCAGTTATAAAGTTCTTCATACAAATACTCAAGTGTAATGTGTTTTGATAAAGACATACAGTGTAACTATTTGCACAATGATATGCATCGTGCTTTGTTTTATCACTCTTTACAAGAAACGGATTTTATATGTCTGTGATTTTAACCGACACCGAAAAAGGTCGTACACATACCATCACGCCTGTGTTCCCCGAAGGGTTAGGCAGAGGTGTACTAAAGTACATCAACATTTCGCTGGTATGTTTAGGTCCCATGTAATAGGGGGTGAGCCTATTGCCATTAACACCGGGCACAAATCCAAACTCCGAGCTGCTACTGGGAATTTCATAGAAAAACCCAATAACACTTTGCTCGACTTGGGGATCGAACCCACGACCTCTAGCGTAGCAGTTGCGCTTAGGACAACTAGACTAATGAGGCAGTCTAGGTCGTACAAGCTCTACTCTACTATGTACTCTGTACAACATTTTGGGGTGCTGGACGCTGCTCACAACGGCACCAAAGAACCTACGACACTCGTGGCGATCACAAAGCCCTGTGTTCATATTTTTTTCTGACGACGCTATATACTTCATCATCATATTATCAGCCAAATGAAGTTCACTGCTGAACAAAGGCCTCCCCCATAGACTTCCACAACCACCGGTTATATTATAACCTTCTGTCTCTTAAGATACAGGATATCCTGGTTTAAGAGGCAGAGTTCAATCAATTGTGTACAGAATTCTGCAGGACCCTAATGTAAATGTACTTTTATGTCTTTTACCATGTTTTTCAAATTGTTTAATCTAATTACACTTATCTGTATTTTTGGGAAATAAAGATATTTATTATTATTTATTATTATATACCACCTGCATCCAACGACTCCCAGCGACCTTTACCAGACCGTCTGTCCATCTTGTTGGAGGTCGTCCCACACTGCGTTTTCCGGTTCGTGCTCTCCACTCGAGAACTTTTTTTCCCCAACGGCCATCAGCTATACGAGCTACGAGCTATATACTTAAAGTATTCCATTTTGACCCGGTTACCACATGAGCTAGACCCAGCGCTGGTTGATTAACGTCCGAAAGACACTGCCGCTTCCCCAAGTGATGGCAATCCATGAGGAGTATACATACCTACTTAAAAAAACATAGGGGAAGGTGAATTCATGAATTAAACTCGCCAATTAATAAGGTATTTTTAAACCAACTTCAGAAATTTCAAAAAGGTACCTATTTTTTTTGTATGTACGCACGGCTACACATCAAGCTATAAAAAAAAAAACAAAGTATTTATTCACAATTAAACAACACATTACACTAATTTTACACTTCTGCCAAACTGCACAGCAGTTTGTTGGCAGACGTAGCTGCCATATTATATTTTTTACACTGTAGGTATTTTACACTTTCTCATTTGAAAAGACTGAATAAAGAAAACAATTAAATTAAAAAGTTACACTAATGATAGTTTACTCACAGGTTACATACATTCCCAAGTATAAATTAAGTTCCGCTCATGTTTTCCCTGATTACATTTAACAGAAATTTAGTTATTTTATATTTAAACGACCCTTTTGAAAAAGATGTACTTTCAATGTCTTTAGGCAAACCATTGTATATAGTTGGAACTATATATTTATTACATCTCTGCCCGTAATAATTATTACATGTGGGCACCTTAAATGTTTTACAATATGTTATGAATATGTTATGTTCACTTTTGTTATTTCAATCGTTTGAATAGATCCTGAGATATAGCTTGACCTTTCTGCTGTAGGCGGACCCATAGAAATAAGAGATCAACACTATTGGTTTCTGATTAAATTCTTTCTATCTGAGAAATGCATGTCATCTATAGTAATATAATGGTATGTTATGAATGCTTACCTTTATTTAGCCTATGGAGACAAGCCAAGCCATTGATGTCACATTTTGGGATATCACCTGAAAATATTAGCCACCGTCAATACCGATGTAGGTACTACTGAAACAAACTAAAATTAAAGATTGTTATAATAATATCATTGTTTACTTTTCATCGTGCATGATTTCCTGAAGGGTAGTCAAAAGGTGTAATAACTAATAATGTATCTATATTTATACAGTTTGCCGGTATATTTAGGTCCTATGTAATATGGGGCGAGCCATTAACCATTAACCGGGCACAAATCCAAAGTCCGAACTGCTACTGAGAATTTCATATAAGAACCCGATAACGCTTTGATTGACCTGGCAATCGATCTTTATTGTAGCATGTTGTATGCTTTTGTTTCGCTTAGAACTGTGAAGAACGATGTGTGATGCGGGTCCAACCCTCAGATCAAATAAAAAGTTAAGATGGAACTTTGCGAACAGAGAAATGAGGCCGGCTAAAACTACGCCTTGCCGTGTACAACACACACACATTAGTTAACTACGCCTTATCTTGTCAGTCGAGCTTTCGATAGCTCTATAGCGCGACTGACAAGATAAGGCGTAGTTTTGGTATACGTGTGTGCGTATACCTAATTGTTTGTTGTACACGGCAAGGCGTAGTTTTAGCCGGCCTCACTTCTTTGTTTGCAAAGTTCCATCTTACTTTTTATTTGATCGGAGGGTCCAACGATAGGGAGAAACCTCCGACCAGGTGGGTGTTTACGGCCCGATGACATAAATTTTCGTTTTATCTTAACTTGTACATTCGACGAAATATCACATACCAATTTGCGGCATGAAGTGATGCGTACAGTTGCACGCCTCTGCCTGAGAGACCGCTCTTCGATACATAACGCATGCGCTGTATGAGTACCGGGTGAACGGCCAGAGGTGCGCAAACGCTGGTTGTTCGTTCTTGAAGAGGCAGTCGCGATTAGCAGGCGAGAGTTGCTGCACTGACACGTGACTAACTATCTGTTCGGCCTGTTGATATTAATAAAGTTATTAATTAATTACATATGCCTTGATTTCTCTCCACGATTCGTAGCCAATAATAGGTCTGTCAGCTCATAGGACTTTCATTATAAAGTACTTACTTTCAATGCAATATTTAAATCACTAACACGAGGCAAAACACTACATAGGCCTAGTATATTCTCCGAAGCTATCGTTATCAGGTCATCCGGTGAATGGATTCGTATCTGCAAACAAACACCTTTTAGAAAACCCATTATCAAAGTAAGCACAACTGAAATGGGTTGTGTTATTATAAGACGTATTCGAAAATTAATAGATCAAAAAGATTTTGACATTAAAATAACGGCATAATGAGTGAAGGCCCCATCCTTAATTACTTAAGTTACATCAAAGTACAAATGGTTGTAGGGATATTATGTGCTGGCAATGATCATAGAGCAAGGAAAAGCAAGTGCGGTCTTAAGTCAGTACGAGTCCTGAAAAAGGTACTATGGCGCCTCCCCATGCGGCTGACAATCCATAAGGATTATCCAATACACAAAATAAAAGAAGGGGAATTCTGACACCTCTTAGCCGTACTGTACCTGAAAGCCAAAGTTTTTTCATCACCCTCACAACCTTTTTTCCTACTATTCCAATCGACCTACAGTCTGACCAGATGCGGTGAAATATCAGTATTATATACGAAGTATCTAGCAACCCGTTTACTGGATAGGATGGGAGGATGGTTGATACTATTGTCAGTTTTTTATTTGGGCTTCGGACTACCACTAACCATTGTCAAAGGTGTTTATATAACAACCGGGACTGAGGGCTTTACGTGCTCTACGAGGCACGGAGGGGTATCGATGTGTTAAGAATGGTCACTTATCCACACACTCAACGCTGCAGCTTAACCTTACAAGTCGGTTATTTTGGGTCATAGCAGCTTGAAGTCTGGATTTGTACCCGGTTAATAGCCCACTTTTACATGGGACCAAAGCATACCGGTAAAGTACACATTAGTACAGCTCTGCCTAAGCCTTCGGGGAATATAGCCGTGATTCTAGCCAAAATTACTTACGTTTATTTTTTGAGTGGCAGAAAAGACTAAACTCGGAAGACCAGTATTTCTATTGACAGTGATAATGGTCTCATTGCCAGTCCACCGGGAGTTGAACACGAAGCAAGTTCCGTACTCCGTAGTAATAGGGAGAAACCTAGAGTAAATAAGTTCAAATTCAAATGGATTTATTTCATATTAGATATTACAAGCGTTTATGAAACGTTATTGACTCTAAATACAACTACTTTTTACGGATTTTATCGCGTTATATTGATATTATTTATTTCCCGACGTTTCATAAAAGCTTAAGTTTTAGAAACCAGTATGTTATTGACTCTAGTTGATCTTAAGTTAGACCTCCAGCAAAATGACTGAGGAAACCTATATCGTGCAGTCGTTTTTGCGCGATGCGTGTACAAACATACAGGCAGCAATCTTTTGGCTTATGTATATTTTTTGTAAAACGCCGCGTTTAGCGTTTTGCAGAGTAATAAAGACACCATATCAGTTTTTCTTCAATCTATACTATAAATATATTATATATTTATTTAAATAATATTATAGATAAAGCTGAAGAGTTTGTTTGCTTGCTTGAACGCGCTGATCTCAGGAAGTACGAGTCAGATTTGAAAAATTATTTCAGTGTTGGATAGCCCATTTATCGAGGAAGGCTATATGCTATATATCATCACGCTAAGGAGCGGAGCATAAATGAAAAATGTTGCAAAAAAAATTTTAATGCAGAAAAGCCGAGAAACCACGTGGGCGGAAAGCAAGTATCTACATATAATGTACGACCATTGGCCTGTTACAATTTTATTATATTTACAGGTTTTCTGAGACAAATGTGGCTTGTTCTTCAATGCACTGTATCTCCGTGCCAAATTTGACTTTCGCAATTATAATATAAGGTATGTTGAACAATAGTTACCTTTCACAGCACGGAAAGTACTCATCATTCCACCAGCACTTGGTGAGTAGATCGGGACATTTCAACCTTATCCCATTGACCAGCTCCAAAAAGTCTTCGAGACAAGTCTTGCCCATCGTGCATGAGGTGCAAGTCTTGCAGATCTTTTTATCCCAGAAGCTTACTTCTTGACTGAATACTTCTAAATCCAACGGCAAATTATTTCTACAAAGAAATATCGTACAAATTCTAGAGGCTAACAGTCTGTAAACAAGTTTGGAGTAACACTGACTTCTAAGACAAAGTCATTATACCTAGTTTAGGGTTCAGGGAACTGATGTTTGTAATCTTGTGTTTTAGCCTTTGTGTACCTACGAACACTTACTCTGAGTATACTTGGTACGTTTTGTGGGTATTGAATAAATCATCATCATCAACCTATTACATTGTCCCACTGCTGGGCACGGGTCTGCTCTCAGTATGAGAGGGATTAGAATATAGTCCGCCACACTAGCCTACTGCGGGTTGGCAAACTTCATGGCATTCGGCATGCAGGTTTCCTTACGATGTTTTCCTTCACCGTTTAAGCGCGTGACAATTAATTAATAATACACACATGACTCCGAAAAGTCAGAGGTGCGTGCCTTGGATTCGAACTCGAGACCTTTGACTTGGCAGTGCAATGGTCCATACCACTAAGCTATCACTGCAGTGAATATATAAATTCTTATTAATATTATTACAAAGAAATAGACAAAACTTTACTCAACAAAGTCTATCAAAAACTTATTTAGCCGAACTCTGGACGTTCAATCAAGATTCGACTTTCTTTGTTATTTTTTAAAGACGTAATTGCACCGTAGGTCTTTTGGTGTTGCAGGCTCTTGAAATGTTGACCTGAGTCTTCTTTGGAACAGTTTTGGATGATTGAAAGAGGCTCTGATTATTCCTGAAGTGTACCAATATTAAAGGCACCAGTGTGTTACAACTTCGCAATACAAATATTTGCTAAGGACGGCTACAATACCGTTTATAAACATTTACATATTATGAGAATAATTTATTATGCAAATGTTTATAACGACTGCCTTCATTGGTCTAGTGGTTCTAAAGGCGACTGCAACGCTAGAGGTCCCAGGTTCCCAGGTCGAGCAAAGTATTATTGGGTTTTTCTATGAAATTCTCAATAGCAGCTCGGAGTCTGGATTTGTGTCCGGTTAATGGCAATAGGCTCGCCCACTATTACATAGGACTAAAACATACTGGCGAAGTGTGGTAGTACTTTAAAAACATCTACCTAACTATTTGGGGAATACAGGCGTGATGGTATGTTATATTATAAATGACATTAAAATTGGAGAGGTCGAATTTTAAGACAAAAATATAACTTATAGACTTCCTCACACCGTTTAAATCGCAGCGCTCAGTTATGAAAACCAGCCATCGAAGCCTTTTTATAGGTCTTAGAACGAAACACCATGTTGAGCTGGTAACTAACAAATCTACTTACTGCGTAAGATACTTCTTAACCCGTCCTGTGTTTAGATATTCGCATACTGTCAGAGCTGGAAAAGGAGTATCCCACTCCAAGTAGTCGGTCTCCACGGAGTAAGACACGGCATCAGAGGTGTACAACGACAAAGCACCACGAAGAACTAAAGCTGAGCAGGCACAGCAACCCATTATTGTGGCTAGCCAGAATAACCTGTAGAAAGAGAGAGAGAGATTTTAGAGAGCTTCTGCTTTTTTTTAAAGCAGAAATAATCCCAATAGTGTTACGGCAGGTTTCTATAACAAATCTGTCTATGCTTACTTAGTAATGTCAAGTAATCTTAAATAGGAGACTCTGCTCGTCCATGGCAAAGTAAGAAATAATTTATCCATCCTATCTCTTATATTTTTTATCTATTATATTTTAGAACTTTAATGGCTAAATTAAAATATTTTTCAGAACACTATTACATTATATTTTCTACTAAGTCTGTAATTTTAACGATCAAACCTTCCACTTTTGTTTTGACGGAACTAAAAGGAACCTCACAAAATGGTTAAAAAGACTTATCTACGTTGGCCAGCACATCAAGTAACAACAAAATGACAAATTTTCTCAGTTGGTTTTTAACTTAATTATCTACATTTTAAGGTTTAAAATCATTTGGAGAAATTTGAAAGCTTTGTATAACGCGATGTGCTGACGACTGTACAGACAATTACAAGACCAGGATGGTTGGCACTCTTTGGAGGAGGCCTACGTTTAGCAGTGGACGGCAAAAAGATGATATGATGATGATGATGCTGATGATACAAGTATTTATGTAATAACCTCTTGATTAGTGATGTTGAATACGGAGTCAATACATAACCAAGCCATTGCAAGGTGCAATGATCACTTAAATACTGCAGCTTGTCACTCAATCTTGATAACAAAGGTGTGTTTCGATTCTGCAGAGACATTTTCTAACAAATCACTTTTAAACTTTATAGTAATGAGTGTCAAGTTTATTTTGCTATGTTTTTATTATAATTTATTACGCCGATTACAACTTTATGGACTCGAAATAGTTTTACCGATGGATTTTGCTTGGGATTTCGAACCCGATATCACAAATATTTTAGTAGAATAGGCCAGTTTATTAATATTTTTTATGGTCCCATAAAAAAGAGGAACATAAATAGAGCCGAACAAAAATAAATTAAAATCGGTTCAAAAATAATGCAGTTATAAACATTTTAATTTCATGCTAGACAGAGAGCGATCTATAGCACTTTGTGACGTCACTCCGTGCGTTTGCCATACAATTCTATAATGACACTCGTATTGTGGAACTGAGACAAAGCGTCCCCCCTCCTTCCCCCGCAAAACTTTATTATAAGCTTTATTATTTATATCTATTCGATATTTGTAAATCGATTTCAATTATTTTTTCAGTATACGAATTATTGTATTTTTTTTAATAGGACTGTTATTTTTAATAAATCAAACACGATGTACTATGATGAATGACTTATAACCATTGCCTGTTAATACACAAATACTAACAATATTAATATTAAGTTCAGATATGATCATTTCCATGTTAGTCACTAATAGCTTTCGGCATTACATGTAATTATCGGTTATGCTCGGTACAATGAAATTCAATTAACAAATAAACATGCAAATCACAAACGATATAATACCATCATGCTAACTAAAAGGTAAGATAGAGCGGTACCTGGAGTGAATATTGAGCCTAGTTAGTAAAAGGTTATTGGGAAAAGATATTATGTATGAGTAAACCTATAACAATACGAAAGGGTTAAACTTCAAAACATAGATATAATCACGCCTGTATTCCTTGAAGAGATAGGCAGAGGTGTACTTATAACTTGTTGACAAGCACTGTCTCACATTATTCTAGGGTACTAAACGCGACAGCTTGGGTTCAATTCCCAAGTCGAGCAAAGTGTTACTGGGCTTCTCTATGAAATTCTCAGTTAGGATGTGTGCCCGGTGAATAGCAATGGAAAACTGTGGGTGTACATTAAGTACCTCTGCTTAACTCATCGGGAAATACAGGCGTGTATGTTATGGTATGTACAGTTTGCCGGTATGTTTAGGTCCCATGTATTACGGAGCAAGCCCATCGAAACTGCCGCTACTGGTAATTTCATAAAAACAACCATCACAGTTCGTCCCGGGAATCAAATAGAATGATTCGAAGTACATAATAGTTTTCCTTATGTTAACAGCCTAAATAAAACACAAGAATGGGCAAATCCATTTCCGCAGAAATTAAATACTTAGCGTTCGTAGTTACTTGCATTATATTTTTCAGTTATAAAGTTCTTCATACAAATACTCAAGTGTAATGTGTTTTGATAACGACATACAGTGTAACTATTTGCACAATGATATGCATCGTGCTTTGTTTTATCACTCTTTACAAGAAACGGATTTTATATGTCTGTGATTTTAACTGACACCGAAAAAGGTCGTACACATACCATCACGCCTGTGTTCCCCGAAGGGTTAGGCAGAGGTGTACTAAAGTACATCAACATTTCGCTGGTATGTTTAGGTCCCATGTAATAGGGGGTGAGCCTATTGCCATTAACACCGGGCACAAATCCAAACTCCGAGCTGCTACTGGGAATTTCATAGAAAAACCCAATAACACTTTGCTCGACTTGGGGATCGAACCCACGACGTCTAGCGTAGCAGTTGCGCTTAGGACAACTAGACTAATGAGGCAGTCTAGGTCGTACAAGCTCTACTCTACTATGTACTCTGTACAACATTTTGGGGTGCTGGACGCTGCTCACAACGGCAACAAAGAACCTACGACACTCGTGGCGATCACAAAGCCCTGTGCTCATATTGTGGCTGACGACGCTATATACTTCATCATCATATTATCAGCCAAATGAAGTTCACTGCTGAACAAAGGCCTCCCCCATAGACTTCCACAACCACCGGTTATATTATAACCTTCTGTCTCTTAAGATACAGGATATCCTGGTTTAAGAGGCAGAGTTCAATCAATTGTGTACAGAATTCTGCAGGACCCTAATGTAAATGTACTTTTATGTCTTTTACCATGTTTTTCAAATTGTTTAATCTAATTACACTTATCTGTATTTTTGGGAAATAAAGATATTTATTATTATTTATTATTATATGGCGCCTGCATCCAACGACTCCCAGCGACCTTTACCAGACCGTCTGTCCATCTTGTTGGAGGTCGTCCCACACTGCGTTTTCCGGTTCGTGCTCTCCACTCGAGAACTTTTTTACCCCAACGGCCATCAGCTATACGAGCTACGAGCTATATACTTAAAGTATTCCATTTTGACCCGGTTACCACATGAGCTAGACCCAGCGCTGGTTGATTAACGTCCGAAAGACACTGCCGCTTCCCGAAGTGATGGCAATCCATGAGAAGTACCTACTTAAAAATAAACATAGGGGAAGGTGAATTCACGAATTTAACTCCTCCCAATAAGGTATTTTTTAACCAACTTTAGAAATTTCTAAAAGGAGGATTCGGAGACTCCCCGCATGCTGTATAAAGACTGAGTTAACGACCAATGAAAATGATTCTTTGCACCGATTATTTCATCAATTGCGAACCGATTTTGAAAAAAATTTTTTTTGACTATATTTTCAAATTTACATAACACATAAGAAGTATGTTGGTAGATACAGTCAAACATAAGATTGGAGTACATATTAAATTACTTTTCATTCAAAATAAACAATTAAAACAGTTGCCATGCCGTCATGATAAGATAAGAAACATTTGCTATAATATTCCATTATTTTTTATCACTTATTTGTTTTTAACAACCATACCATGTGAGATGCTAGTAAGATTCTGTTAAAAGATAAGGTACGAAGCTTATTTATAACATACAATCACGCCTATAAGTATATCTCTTATGGATATATTACAATTTGATCAAAATTACTGTGCGCGTTTCAAGTTGTCTCCAAGTGGTTTTGCAGTGATCAATTTTAATACAACTCGGTGTAAAGACAATTGGAGTCGTTAATGTTTCACATTCATGATTATGTTCGTCACTAATTTCGATATTTATGTATATATTTTTTTTTATTTGTGAAAACTTATAATTGACCATATCAAATTTAAAATTTTAACTATTGTATCTGAATAGCTGTAAGTTTTGCAAAAAATATAAAATAAAATAAAACACACAATTTAGTGGCTTCATCTGTTCGGAACGGCTAACTTCGGACGCGCATAATTATTTCGAACCAAAAATTCGTCCCATCGGACCATCTCGCGACGAACTTTCTAAGCAACACCGAAATCCAAAGGACAAAATGATTATTCGGGCAAAAATAAACAAATAAAATAACGAAAATGCAATTTCTAGCCGTGACACTAAAAAACAACAACTAGTATTACCTAAGTAGCTATTTCATCTACAAACTCAATTATCATCGCTATCAAAAAGCATCAGGATCGCATTATATCGTCAAAGTATGTAAACAACATTAATAGTATTGTCGTTCTCTGTAGCTCAGTGTGCGACGAGTCGCGATAACGTCCACTCACGCGCAGAATGAAAATAAAACACCCTTGAACCGGACCTTGACCGGATACATTTTAAATATCGAACGTCGTTCGGGTGAATTCGGTAGTAAAAAGTAATTATGGTATTCGATTTTTAAAAGAAGTGCAGTGAAAATGTTCGGCTTCAAAGTGGGAGCGAGACAGCTGATGAAATGGAAGGAGTTAAGATTCGATCGAGTGAAATATCATTCAGGTGTGGGTGTGTTCGGTCATCGACCGATGAAAGTGAATGATGCTGGTACGTAGCCGGCGTGTAGTGGTATATTAGTAATTGGATATTTATTGTAGGCTAGTTAAATAAACTCTATTCCTAGTAGTTTATGAATTTCATTCGGTTATAATCTGTTTGTACTTAGTAATATTTGCATACATTTTTGTCATTAATTAAGAAAACACAATTTTATCTATATTCTCCTTTCTCACTATATCTCTGTCTCTTTTTATACAGTAGCAGTTTCACTTCACCCTTATTTACCTTACCCTTGTCCTAAGAGGTACCTATTTGTACTATTTACCTACAGTAGGTAACTCAATAATGTTATGTATCAATTTGTTTAATCTAAGGTAGCCCGTAGGTACACACGGCTACAGTTCAACATATACAAAACTAGTATAAGCTGATATTGAATTGTATACGCTTTCTATATAAAAAGAGGCCAGCGTAAACTGGGTTTCTATAGCTTGATGTGTAGCCGTACGTACAAGAAAAGTTACTTGTTCATTTCATCATTCATAAATAATGAATGATGAAATGAACAAGTAACTTTGTATTCATGAATTTGATTTTCAACCCGATTATTTTGACCTTTTTGTATAGTATTGATTACTGCTGATAAATTATCGTATCAACTTTACTAAGCTTGTTATCAATCCGTAGTAGGATGGTATATACTTGGTTAACTTAGTAGGCATTGCAAATATTTTTTTATTGATATTTAAGTCAAAACAATCAATATACCGTAGGGTTTTAATCGCTAGTTATCGCTTAAACTATGTTAGTATAATAACACTGACTTAGACATAGATAAAGACACAATACAAAAACTAAACAAAACATTACAAAAAAACGACAAACAACACAAAACCAGTTAATGAATGTTTGAAGCGGCGGTAGCCTAATGGCTAGGGCATCGGACTTGCGATCATGTGGTTGCCGGTTCGAAACCCACCCATTGCACTACCGACGTGAACCCACTCGTAACACAAGCATTTAGCTTAGCACGAGGGGTTAACAAGAATACTAGTAATGTGTGACACACATAGCTAGTAAGCTTTTTTTAAAAAAAAAAACAGTCTGGACGCACTTGGCAACGACACATGTACAGTGCACAGGTGCCCCATCAAGTGGCCCTCAGTCTTGCTAGCAACAATACTCAGGAGACTGTTGTCGCTGTCATAGCAATGATGCGGATCTTTTACGCATAATTGCAAAAAAGTCGTCAGTACGCGCTGCTGCGAACATTTCTGACGCGCTGCAAAAACGTGACAGCGACAACAGCATCAAGAGCAATATATAATTAACTAGAAATAGAGAGTACCTAACTGCCTCATCTTGTTGTCTCAAGCGCGACTGCTACGCTAGAGGTCTTCGGTTCGTTGCCTGGGTCGAGCCTTTAAGGTTTTCTATGAAATTTTCAATAGAAGCTCGAAGTTTGGGATTAGATTCGCGCCCTGTTACATGGGACCGAAACATAACTGTGAATCGAACCCTTTGGGGTAAACATGCGTATGATATGTGAGGGATGGTATTTTATGATGGATGATTTGTACTTGTACGTGATTTTATACATTAAATACTAAAATTGACTACACGAAAATCACGGCAATAATTTTATTGTTATCTCAAAATATCTATCAATATATTGTTGTGACTTTTGACTCCCAAAACATGCGCGTAACTCATGCCAATTATACTCGATGTATATCGAATCGTATATAGGTACACGAATCTCTAATTCTATAAAAACGTCCCAGTAATAATATATTATCAAGGACAGCAAGAGATGGGTGTGTAACGTTTCAAAATCATGAACATATATCAATCATAAGGTAATTTCTCTCGTGCCTTATCATTAGTCTAGTAGTCCCAAGCGTGACTGCTACGCTAGAGGTCCTGGTTAGATGCCTGGTCGCGCAAAATGTTATTGGTTTGAATTTTCTAGTGAAAAAACATTTCGCATTATTTAATGCTTAAATATTAAAAAAATATGCAGTTAAGTGTTATTGGGTTTTTCTATAAATTTATCATTAGCTATTCGGATTTTGGGTTTATTATATAGGACTTAAACATACCGGCGAACTGTTGATGTACATGAGTACACCTCTACCTATCGAATAGCATGTCCTGTGACAAAAGCCAAATCAAATGAACTTCAAACCAACCTAAATAAGGGAAAAAAACCCTTCTGGGAAAACAGGCATAATAGTATGACTATGTACCCACTTATGTTCGGTGGCCTGCACATCAATTTACCACAGAATGTCAATTTATCTCAGTTGATCTTGAAATTAATTTTCAACGCTTTAAGGTTCAAAATCATTTGGAGAAATTTGACAGTTTTGTATAACCTGATGTGCTGGCGACTATACTAAACATTGAGCAAAAACTTACATTCATAATTCTTGATGAAAAGTCTTTCAGTGCAGACTGGGCCAATATGTAGCTGTCGCAGTAAGATAGATAAAGCTGTAATATAGTTATATCCCTAGGGATATTATTATATACCGTAACATAGTTATACGAAAGCGATTCTTTACTATCTCACTAGGAATATAGTTATAAAACCGTCGAAGTTTAGTGATATACTTATATTACTAGATTAAGTTTAGTGAAATAGCTTTCATGAATGTACAGGAGCACATTCATGCTACTCGTGTGCACGAAATGTTCACGTAATTTGTGGAATAACGTCATGTGATGAATGTTACAGATCGCAGCTATTATGCTTTTTATGCAACAGCGAAAAAAACATTCAAGACCAAAGAGACAAAGCTGCCGAAAACTTAAGAAAAGCCGCACAAAAAATGAAAACCCACTCATCACAGAAATTTCCTGAAATTGACGTGGGATCTTCAGTTATTATAGAGATACCAAAGATAGATCGTGGACCATTGGATCAAAAAAAATTATTAGGAAAAGTTTTAGAAAAGCGAAATGAAAGTCATACAATTGGAACTTCAGTTGGTATTCTGAACGATTGGTCACCCAGAAATGCAATACAGCTTTCAAACATTACTTTGAATGATCCTATACCAAATGAAAACTTGTCACTGAGAGAAATATGCCAAAAATTGATGTTCCTGTAAAAAATCGAATATAAAGTGTTCTACTAAAAGATGTGCCTGTAAGAAGCATTCAGTGCTATGTAATTCTAGATGTCATGATTCCTCTTCTTGTCTGAACAAAAATTAAAAAATACTTTTATAGAAACCAAGATCTCTACTTGTTGATAAGAAATAAAGATATCTCAAAACTGTTTGGCTTTAAAAGATTTTTAATGTTTGATTAGTTTTAATTGTATTGTTAATGTTTAAATTCCAAAAAATATGATCGTTTTAATTATAATTACTTTAATACGTGTTAATGTCACAAAGTATTGTAACTAACTGCAGGATACATAAAGTTGATTTATTAATAAAGATAAAACCAATAAAATTTTGTTTTATATTAAATGGTAATGGTAGATTTCTATTTCACTAAGCTTAATCAAGTAATGGGTCTGTCACAAAAAGTGGCACACTTTTGAATTTTTTTCAATTTTTCAAAAATGTTTGAATATACATAAGCTTTAATATACTACAATATGATGACAATATGATACAATATGACTTTTTTGAGACAAACTCTAATATATTTATAACACTGAACTTAATCTAGTAATATAAGTATATCACTAAACTTCGACGGTTTTATAACTATATTCCTAGTGAGATAGTAAAGAATCGCTTTCGTATAACTATGTTACGGTATATAATAATATCCCTAGGGATATAACTATATCCCTAGGGATATAACTATATTACAGCTTTATCTATCTTACTGCGACATAGCTATCTATAAAAAAACAGATCCCACAATAGGAATCTTAGGAAATAAGCTGACCTCATATTGTATAGATATTCCGTATAATGAAAGGTCAACTTCATATAATGGTTCACCTTCCGTATAATGAAAGGTTTGAAGCGGCGGTAGCCTAATGGCTCGGGCGTCGGACTTGCGATCATGTGGTTGCCGATTCGAAACTCACCCATTGCACTACCGACGTGAATCCACTCGTGATACAAGCATTTAGCTTAGTACGAGGGATTAACAAGAATACTAGTAATGTGCGACCCACATTGCTAGTAAGCTTTTTTTTTAAAAAAAAAACTTAAACTGGATTTTTAGCTAGACATATATTAGTGCGTATGATCCTTGCTTCAGATGTTAATGAAGAGGTAATAGTGAGAAGAATAGAGAACTGTCGAGCACAGCGTCTAGTGGAGGCGTACCGCACACACGGACACTTGAGAGCCACAATAGACAATGTTGACTACAGAAATAAAGACAGGTACAGAACCTTAACTTATAAACTGCTTCAGCTTAGTAACTTAGCAAAGGTTATCGAATGGAGACAAGATGGACAGACGACCTGGTAAGGGTCGCTTGGAGTCGTTGGATGCAGGCAGCCTTTTGGACAATTAATATTATTCGTTGGATGCAGGCGGCCTTTTTGGACAATTAATATTATTGCACTGCAGGGCAAAATCCTCCCTACCCTTTTTCCCATTCCTCACCGTTTAAGGCTATTTTGGGCCAATCCTTCCAGAAGACGTTCAGCTTATTCCACCATCTTCCTCTTGGCCTACCACGCTGTCGTCTGCCATTCGGTACCTTGTTTAGCACACAGCTCGTTTAATAATTTAAATTAAATTTATATTTAAGATAATTACTTTTATTTTAATGCCAATAAAAATTCAACATACTATTCGGTGGATTATGTGTGCCAAAAATCTTTCTTTCACTTAAATCTTTTGCCTTAACTCATCATCTAATTTATTACAATAGGTACGAGATTTAAATAAGGACATTTGCAAAGAAAGCCCCTGTAAAACTGAATCCCCATAATTTCAGGAGTGTCAAAGAGCTCAGTATATCCAGATACGGACTGCGGCAGGAAGACGATGTTGACATAGGATTGTTATATGGCCATGATGGTAAGCAGTCGGTGAAGAATCTCGTGGAGAAGCTAGAGGAAATATACTGCGGGCCTATCTCGTACGAATTCAGTTATTTAGAGGTAAGAGAATATTAAAATATTACTTATTAAAATTGTCTCAAATATGAAAATGACGGTCGGAAACAATAAGAATAAGCTGCGCTTGCCGCAATCAATCAATGGATGGGTGAACATCGAAATCCTTCGTTCCTCGGAGAGGAGTTTTACGAACTCCAATGACATATCGTTAGTGATAGGTACACAGAAACTCGAAAAACCTGACCTACATCTACTAATTGGTTTTTTCTATAACATTCTCATTATCGGCTCTGAGTTTGGATTTGGGCCCGGTAATGGCAATAGGCTCGCATGGAACCTTAAAATAAAAAATAAAAAAATAAAAAATCTTAAAATAAAGCGGCGGTAGCCTAATGGCTCGGGCGTCGGACTTGCGATCATGTGGTTGCCGGTTCGAAACTCACCCATTGCACTACCGACGTGAACCCACTCGTAACACAAGCATTTAGCTTAGCACGAGGGGTTAACAAGATTACTAGTAATGTGTGACCCACATTGCTAGTAAGCTTTTCTTTAAGAAAAAAAAATACCGACAAACTGTAGATGACCATTAGTACATCCCTGTCTAATTCTTCAGGAACCCTTCATAGATAGATACCTACAGGCGTGATGGTACCTACTAACGACATGTTTTATGTGATTACATAATCCCGGACTGCTATATAAGTATTAATTTCTCTTTTAGACAGAAGCAGAAAGAGAATGGTTTGCCCAACGTATAGAGAGCGGTAGAGACTCCATCAACAATGCGCGTCGAGTAGAGATCGTGAAGGAATTGCTCCACTCTCAAGCGTGGGACAAGTTCTTGAGCGTAAAGTATCCCACGGTAAAGAGATATTGTGGGGAAGGAGCTGAATCTCTTCTTACATTCTTCTCCAGTCTGTTTAGATTAACTACTGCTGGTAAGTTGTTTTCATGAAAAATTCCCATTCCAATTCACTTCAGAAGCTGTCACGGTCTGTTGATGGTGTCGTAGTGGGTAGGGTCGTTTAATTCCCTACATCATGGTCGAGGAGAACGGCGCTGATACAGTCGTCATGCTCAGTGATCGAAACTGCATTATTCTTAAAACTACTCTATTGTCGAAGTACAGTACCTACCTATGTCGAAGTATTGTACGTTGAATTTGACTTATGTCAGACTAGCATTGTTGTCGAAGAAGAATGTCGTCGAACTCGCATTGTTTCTTAATTAAGTCATGTCGAAAAACGCTTCGTCGGAGTGCAGTAGTGCCTAATAGTACCTAATAGGTATTATAATTATTTATGTAGGTAGTAGTAGTACGAAATCATAGTGTGGTTTGGCTTTTTTTTTTTAAACAAGAAATATTTAATTCTTATAGCTATGACGCTAGCAATAGCAAGAAAGAAAGAATAAATGTGGAAATCCGTCTGAGAAAAAGCGTAGTCGGAGAAATAATTAATGTAGAATGTGGGTGTGTTGAAATTATTTTTGCGCCCGCGCAGCGATGCCTCGTGGCGCGATCACTCACGAGTAGTCACGAGTAATGTTACAAGATTTGAGATGGATGCAATACAAAAATGTGGATACACACGTGGATAGGACACGTGAGTATAGTAAGCATAATATTCACGCACAAAAAATATATCGAAAAAGTATACTTTCCTGGACGGATTTCACACACACACACAGTAATAGAAAAGAATATAGAAATAGAAATATGAGCCGGGACCTCGCGTTCAAAGCCTTCTGCCGATTAAAGTTGGGCGCCAGATGTAACGTGGTGGACACGTTTTAGGAACGTGGCCGACCGGGAACTAAGTAGTGGAGATAAATTAGACTCAGAACACAAAATATACACATTTATTGACACGAGTTAGAATATAAAACACATAAAGGCAATAGTAGGGTGAGTTAAGCTCAGGGAGGGTTCGGCGAAGGCTTCGAGGCGAGGTCCGACCGGTAGAGGGCGGCACTTAACTTCGGTAGCTGCAGCAGGGCGAAGGAGAAGGCCGCGCGTCGTCTGCCGAGCTATTTATAGTGACGCGCGGGGTGAGGCTTGAGGTGTGGGGAAGGAGCGGCGAGCGCGGACCACACGGAGGAGAGAAAAAAGCGGAGATGCCGCAAGGCAAAATTTCTTTAGAAAGCAGCGTCGCCTAAATGCGGGTGACAGGGGGACGAGGTACGGCGATGGCTCCACCCCACGATAGAAAACCCGCCCTTTATTTGTAAATCCATCTAGTGGTGAATGGAATTATTACAGTCAAATTGAACTAGTTATTTTCATTTTAGTTCGTCTATTTGCCACTATGGCGTAACAAAGCATGATACTTTGATCCAGAACATTCCATGTGCGTTAGAATTAGGGATGTTAAAAAATAATCGATTATTAAAAAAACGATTATTATTTCATAAAAATCGTTTTTTTATGAGCAATTATTATTAAAAAAAATCGATTATTTATTCATCGATTTTTTTATTTTAAGGCATCGATTTTTTTCTACTGGCATATATTAAAATTACAAGAAACACCGCTACCCGCTATCCATTTGAGGGCAGGGGGGGTTCGTTATTATTTTGCAAATTGTTCGTAGATAACCTTTGAGCAACAGGGAGTAGCCTTAGCGATTTATTACCAACCAAATAGTTCTGCCATTTTTTTGCGGGGGGAAATGTGCCCACAGGCGTCGTTCCGAATTACTACAAACAAAACTAAAACTGTAATGACGACACTAACACATACAAAATTAAACAATACCAACGAGCATTGCACAGCGCTGAAACAGCAAATAGCCGTCTAACCAGACGAAAAAACATGCAGCACTAAAACGCTTTTTAAGTTAAGGCTCTCTCGCTAATAAGAAAGATCAAAGATCGAAAGCGCCGTAAAATTCATGGCGCTTTGGCGCATAGGCGTTTGGTTCAACGTTAAAAGTAACATCACTAAATTATTCATCGGCAAGAATTCGGATTTATCGCTCGACCGATACGTATTTTAGAGGGGCTAGCGGACTCAATGTTGGTACACAAATCTGATAATAATTTTAAATAGAATACACGAATGTGGTGTCTAAATGTAATTAAATAGAAAAATACGGTAAAGATTTATTTACATGTGAAATGTCATACCATGTTTTAGTAGATTTGATGTTCCAGAAAATAAAAATCGATTTTTAAATAATCGATTTTTTTACCGCAAAGTCACATCCCTAGTTAGAATGGCTCATCAATTAAAACCGACTACCTACCAACAGATGGCGCATTTTTCTTATATTCAATTCTTGTTCTTGTTTTATGCATAAGGTATATAATTTATCTATAAAGTAACTTTTAGTAAGCAAAATAAACCTAAGCAAGTAATTTGAGCAGAAAATTGGCTACGAATAACATGCATTTATAGTATAAAAACAGATAATCTATAAGAAGTTGTTAGAAATCTTAGAATTCATCTCTTCAACGGTAGATGTCTCTATCTTCAATCTGGCGATCAAGCTAGAAAATTTGTGTTTATAAAATGAAAATATTAATTTTAGGGACTTGCACCTGAAATATTATGCCATCAACATGTTTCAGTTTTGATTCGGAACAATTGTTGCATCCAACAACAGCGCACTTCATTATTAAAACAATGTAACAATAATAAAAACCTATTAAAATACGACGGATCCACGGATTCGAACGCGATCAAGATTCATTCGAAACTAAGGTTTTCGGCCCCGCCCACTGTGACGTCATGGCCTAGTTGGAGGCGCATGACCTACTTGCCTTGTGGCATCTCCGCTTTTTTCTCTTCTCCGTGGCGGACCATGTCACAACGGGCTTAATATGTTTCGAACTAAAGTAGTGTCGAAATGAAGATGTATCAGAGCTCCGTGTTGTAGAACGATAACTTTGACTCAGAATAATATGTCATTCATATTTTTGCCATAAAAAGAAAATACTGGAAAAACACAATAAAAAAAACCTACAATTTAGTTGATTTCCGATACCCAAAGTAAGATTTAACTTGTGTTATGGGTACCAGAACTGTCGCTATCAATATAGCTCAGCACATAAAATTTAAATGTTGACGAGTGCAACATAATCGCCTAGGCGTAGGTATATAATAATATGGTTCTTTAGATAATAGTATTTATTCTGGTATTGAATACTGAAATGAAGGAATAAGGCTTAACGATAAGCCTTGATATAATTCAATTCATTATACATTACTAGAGTAAATACTTGGGGGCCAAATTCAATTTTTTTCAATTATTTTCTCTTTAAATCAGTTTGATTTTCCATTTCAATCCAATAATAAGAAATCTTCTTTTACAGTCCTATATAATAGCGACTGAAAATTAACACCATTACCTAACAAAATTAATTGACTAACCCCCGACTAAGAACACAATTAAGATATTTTAATGAGTCAGTACTTAACAAAGAAACGTTTCACTCTGCTCGATTTTTCTTTTATTAATTAATTTTCATTAGGTATTTAGGTAGGTGATTTTGTTTTTAGTAAATTATTTTTTTATTGTTTTAAGTCTATAAACTTCAAAACAATTATAGTATCACTAGGAAGTAATCATCATTAATACCTCAATTGCTTAGTCTTACTGGTTTAATTGCTCTTAAAACCGGCACACAATAAGAGGCAAAATATTTGGTAATGTGGTTTCCACCCCATCGTACGAAGAAGGAAAATCTTAGAACTCAAAATGTTTTTTTTTTATACCACTAAGGTGGCAAACAATTTACCTTACAACGGTTACCCTAGCATAAAGACGATTGCAAAACCAGGGGTATCACTCGCGTGTTGCTGACTCGGTAAAGGAAAAGAGAGGGGAAGGAGAAAAGGAAAAGGAAGGAGACTAAGGGAGGCATTAGGCCTGCGGCGGTACACACGCGCCTTACGAAATGCATACGGCTACTTCAAGTCGATATTCTGGGGGGTAGTACTTCCCTGGTCGTGCCAACCCATTCATGCTGGCACGTAGACATGCCCGCGAGACACTACTACTACTACTAAATCAATCGTTTTTCGATTTTCAGAAGGAATAGAGCAAGTTACCCTAGCAATGGCCCACAGAGGAAAATTAAATGCGCTGACTGGCGTCTTGAAATGCCCACCAGTGAAGATCTTTCACAAATTTAGTGGGCAACCTGAACACCCCATTGAAGCAAACGCTGCATGCGATATTTCAACACATCTCAGTACGTAATTTTTTGTTTTTTAATTATTTAAGGAGGGGGATATTAATTATATTATAATGTGTTTATGTTATGTGAGATGCAGACTGAAAGAAAGTACTTCGTCATTAGTCTAGTGATCCCAAGCGCGACTGCTACGCTATTGGTCCTGGCTTCGATTATCAGGTGTAAAAATCTGAATGAATTTTTACATAAAATCATGCCCGTATGCCTTACTTAATGTAACCCCCACTTTGCCGGAATGTTTAGGCAAAGTATAAATTATTCCATGTAAAAAGCGGCAAGCCTATTACCAATCAGCGGGCACATTCCCAAACTCGAAGCTGCTAGGTACTGATAAATTAATAGAGAAACCAATACCTCTGGTCGACCTGGGAGTCGAAATCAAGACCTCTAGCGTAGCAGTCGCGTTTAGGACCACTAGACTAATGAGCAATTAATAATAATTATTATTATTTCAGGTGCATCAGTGGATATTAGCGTAAACGACAAATCTGTTAGATTCTCCTTATTGAACAACCCGTCGCATTTGGAGGTAACAAGAACAACTATTATTTATCACTCTTATATCACTTAACACTCTCTCTCTCTCCGATCGTTACCACGAATTCATCCGCTGGTCTAATCTAAAGACTGCCTAACATTTACATCAAAATTGGGCTGTTTTAGAGGGAACATACATTTATACATCTTATATTTAAAATTCTCGTGTCACAATGTTACTCCTCCGAAATGGCTAAACCGATTTTTATGAAATTTTATATGCATATTCAGTAGGTCTGACAATCGGCTACGATCTATTTTTCATACCCCTAAGTGATAAACGCTCCACGCGGGCGGACAGCTAGTAGATTTATATATATACCTATAGGTTTAATTTTACCTATCTGCTTATGTGTAGGTATATCATAGGAAAATACCAACTCTAACGCTTTAGGTGTCTAATTGTCTAGATTTATTGTCGTACAGAAAATCCTTATGCATATTATCCCTACTTAATATTATAAATGCGAAAGTAACTCTGTCTGTCTGTCTTTCTGTCTGTCTGTCTGTTACGCTTTCACGCCTAAACTACTCAACCGATTTTGATGAAATTTGTTACTGGGTTAGACTAAAGCTTAAGAAAGGACATAGGCTACCTTTTATTGCAAAAAAATAGTTTTTAAGGGGTTGAAAGTTTGTATGGGAGTTCGACATTTTTCCAGATAAAACCATGAAACTTTATATTAAGGCACTTGATAAGAAATAAATAAATATTTGTTCTAGCGTTTTTGAAATTTCGACCTGTGTGGGAATGAAATAGGGGATGAAAGTCCGTTTGGATTTTAACGTAATTTGGTACAAAAATAGACTAGACCTTGGGAAAGGATATAAGCTGCGTTTATATTTCGGTAAATAATAAAGTTTGGTGAATTATGTGGTCTACCCGAGCAAAGAAGCGGACGGAAAGATATGTAAGGATAATTTGCAATTTCCCGCCAGAATTGGAAAATCTAAACAGTCAAAATCGTGTTGTCCATGCGGGCGAAGCTGCGGGCTGAAAGCTAGTAATTCATAAAGGTACCTACCTAGTTACTACGTCACGTTCGCCCCAATTCACGGAGCTATACTACGCATATATTATAAAATCCCTTGTGTACGTGCCTGGGTCACTCAGTGAGAACAATGCCCAGGTATTAATTAATTAAGATACGAACCAATATCTAAATTAATCGGAGGTTGCCTGAATAATTAAGATGACTACGGAATACTTAATCACATACCTTGGGAAACAAGCCTTAAAGCTGGTTTTCACAAATCATAGGTCTAATAAAGTAATACTTGCGAAAAGAACAATAAATATTCTGGTTTCTAACACTTACGAATATTAGACATTGAAATAAAACCACTTTTTACGGATTTCATCGCGTTATATTGATATTTTTAATTCCCGCCGTTTCGGATCCTTTACAGCATCCATGGTCACGGGTGGACTGAGGTGTGTTGGTCGTCCTAATGTCAAAATTATCAACAGCTACGCTACATTTTGGTGATTATTATTTGTTCCGGTCACGCAGAATGAGGAATTAAAAAATCAGGAATTAAAAATATCAATATAACGCGATAAAATCCGTAAAAAGTAGTTTTATTTCAACAATAAACATTATTCATAACTTACTTGACTTTAGCTTCCGATTTAAGAATTCCAAATTCTCTACAGAAAGCTACGCCAGACCGTACGAATGGTGTCCAACGAACACCCATGACAAATGTCATTAGTAGTAGAAAAGCCAGACATCTTTAAGATATTTTTATTTAATTTTGTACAGACAGTATTAATTATTTCCAAGGACGTCGGTATTGCTCCTATCGCTTATCCGGTATCGCTTTATCCACTTAAAGCTTACTATAGCGTAGAATAATTATGATGACGTGATCAACTGCCACGATTGCTGAAAGTACAGTTTACAAAACAGTTTGGTACACAGGCAGCTAACGACATCTATGTTTTTTGTTAACTGTACTAACATAAATTTTACCGGGCATTATTTTGCTACATTATTTATTTTCTTCTTTTTTAATTAATTTGCAGGCAGCAAACCCAGTGTCTATGGGCAAGGCAAGATCCAAGCAACTACGTCTGAGAGAAGGAGACTATTCAGAAGATGGAACATCAAGGATGGGTGACAAAGTTCTTAACGTTCAGGTAAAAAGTTATATATCGATGTTTATTAATCGAGTAGTTAACTGATTTCACCAATAATCTCGAGTTTGATATTCGTGTTCATATTATAAAAAAATAAAGAGATGTAAATAAACGTACCAGTACGTTTATTTATCGATCAGATTTTCACATGCTATAGAAAAATAAGTTTCCTAATATAATGTTTTTTTTTATTATCATTTATTCATAAGTACACAACGTAACAACATATAAATCTATACTCAATACTCAATACTCAATATATTTATTGCACTCCACAATGTTTACAGGTGTTACACAGTAATTTAGTAGGTATCAATCATGGACCCTGTCGGGCACGGCAATTTAGGAGAGAGGAGGAAGGCATTCTATTTTTATATTTGTTATACCTACTACTTTTTTTAGTTTTTTAATTTTTTTTTTTTTATTTATGTTCTTAATTATTATTTTTTTATAGTTATTGTTTTGTATATACTATTTATATACCGTTTATTTTATTAGCATATTGTATCAATATACCTAGTAAGATTTATATAATTATGTATTTATTATTATGTATTTAAACATATTTATAAAGTTATTTATTTGTATTGTTTGTTTTGAATATATTGTTGTTGTTAGACTTAAATGAAGGTAGTCTTCTTTGTTACTGAAGCTAATTTTATTTGTCATGGTTTTTATTTAGGTATTCGCTTATGTCGTAGTAACTCTTTTTTAATAGCATTTCCTTTAATTTCTTTATAAATATACTATCTTTTTGTTCATTTTGAATTATTTGTGGTAGATTATTATATATTTTTATTGACATAACGAATGGACTGGTTGAATGCATTTTTAGCCGAGAGTTTGGTAAGTTTAGTCTGTCTTTATGTCTTAATGAGTATGGTAGATGTTTGTCTTCTTGTGTAGTGTAAAACTCGTTGTGTTTTCTTACAAATTTGCATGATTCTAGGATATATATACAAGGTAGAGTTAAGATGTTTAGGCGTTGGAAGTGGGGTTTGCAGCTATCTGTATCTTCTATATTAACGAGAATACGCATGAGTTTTTTTTGTAAGGTAAAAAGAGAAGGTGCGTCTGTACTATTCCCCCACAGTATTACGCCGTAGCTTAGCCACGAATAGGCATAGGCATAATATGTGACAAGTGCAGTTTCTAAATTAGTTGCCTTTTTGACTTCCCGGAGGGCATATGAAAATTGTGAAAGTTTTGACTTAATTTTTTTAACGTGTGATTTCCAATTTATGTTCTTATCTATATTTAATCCAAGTAGCGTAAAGTCTTTAACTATTTCTAATTTATTGTTATTGAATTAAATTCTATAAATCTATATAAATAATATCTATAAATCTATATAAATAATATATAAATAATCTATATAATAATATAAATAATTCTATAAATCTCCTCGCCAAGCTACACGGCTTGTTGGCGAGATACGCTCGTTAATATATCTTCTATATACTTATGCTTATATATATTTATATTATATGTGAAAATCTAATCGAATATCTCAAGTTGGTGCTATTCAAGAAATAAAATTAAATAATTAAATTTCCTTCATTTAGGTGACCCATACTAATATTTAAACTCAGATCAAATAAAACGTTAAGATGGAACTTTGCGAACAAAGAAGTGAGGCCGGCTAAAGCATAGACTAAAAATAAACACGTACAATAATTTGGTGCTCTATAAGCAATCTATGGGTATGTGTGTATGGCTATCTCAGGATATTCATGTCATTATTATTTGCAGATCCACGGCGACGCCGCTTTCACTGGTCAAGGAGTGAACCAGGAGACGCTGATGCTGTCTCAAGCTCCACACTTCAATGTCGGAGGTTCTATACATGTCGTTGTTAATAACCAAGTGAGTATTTAATACAAAGGACAATCGGGAAAAAAATATAGAAGCTGGTCAACACGACCAACATACATGCATACACTGGCATCTTTTTCTGATTCTTGAATGCTTACCTCTTTTACGTCTTGTACATCCTTGCTTATAGCGTCAGCAAATAAATTCGTGATTTTAAACAGACAAATTTGGAATTCTTAGCATTCCAATGGTCACACCACTAGGTTTTTTGCAACTGTAAGTATTTCGGCTATAATTTATTCTACCGTTAGAACATACCATAGGGGATGTTGATAGTCAAGATAATTACAAACCAGTCTGAAAACACAGTCCCGTTTTTATTTTATACATTATTGTGGCACACTGGTGCCCCATAAATCACAGGCGCTAACGACCAGGGTGCTCAGATTACCGTATCCAACACGCTTACGAGCAAAGTGATTATATCGTACTAATGTTCCATTATTATTGTGAAAACTAGTTATACACTGACAAGCCTTATTGCGTTTCACAATTTGAGGGTATGAATTATATTATTAAAAAAAAAAAAAAAAAAAAAAATATAGATGACTCATATTGGATTTGATTCGTGCTATATTTTGTTGACAAATCATAATATCATTCGCGTGCGCACAGATAAATTCATACATGAGTACACCTCTGCCTAACCTTTCGGGAAATACAGGCGTGATGGTATGTACGTGCTTAGCAAAAATATGAAAAGATTTATAAGTGTCAAATTGTGGTCAATTTGACACTTATAAATCTACGGCGCACGGCTGTAAAGTATGACAATCTGGGTCCAGTTCCTAGATCTGGCAAAAGTATTTCATTCTTCTACTAACAGGCGATACATAAAGATTTTCCGTACTTTACATAGAGAAGAGGGCTTTGTCGCTAAGTTATAACTGAGCTGTTCAACAGAGCTGCAAAGATAAGCTATGTCTGTCGCGGTCAGTATGTGGATACGTGACCATTCTTAACACATCGAGGACCCTCCGTGCCTCAGAGAGCACGTAAAGCAGTCGGTCCCGGTTGTCATACCAACACCTATGACAATCATTGGTGATAATCAGAAGCCCAAATAGCCTGAAACCCATTCTCGCCTACTGTACACCGATACAGTAGGCGAGAATGGGTGTCAGGCTATTTGCCCAGAAATAGGGCTGTTGAGGTCTGATGGCAGTCGCTTCGTGTAAGATATTGATATTCGACCGCATCTGGTTATACTGGAAATCAACCCCAACATAATTGAGAAAAGGGTAGGAGAATGATGACAAAGAAAAAATACATCTATAAAAAACAAATAAGCAGAAACATGCTGGTTTCTAACACTTACGCGAATATACATTGAAATAAAACTACTTTTTACGGATACGTTATACTTATTGATATTTTTAATTCCCGACGTTTCGGATCCTTTACAGCATCTATGGTCACGGGTGGACTGAGGTGTTGGTCGTCCTAATGTCAAAATTATCAATAGCTACCCTACATTCGTTTAATTATTATTTGATTCCGTCGCGCAGAATGAGCTCACCGTATCCTTAGGTCTCGCAGTCTTGTGCTTGAATTTAATGGAATCTATGGTGGGGTTCCAAGCAGATGGTAAGTCCCAGCTATCTTCTCTATAAAAATTTGGATGTTTTTTAATGTCAATAGCCTCGCGAATCATCCTGGGTAGGAATCGGTTTTCTTTTGCAAGAACTTGTGGTTTATCAAATCTGATGTAGTGCTGGGCCTTGTCAAGTGTATGTTCGCACAATTAAAAATATCAATATAACGCGATAAAATCCGTAAAAAGTCGTTTTATTTCAAAGCAGAAACATGGTTTTGCCATTCGTTAGCAAGGATGTCTCATATGCTTTTGTAGATATAAATTGCGTACAATGAAAATGTTGAACCCTTTTTCCGTGACATGTCAGCACAACGTGTGTTTGTTTTCGACGTAAACAATGTGAAAAAACGGGCGCCTCATTTGGCGCAGTTTTTTGCTTCACGGATTGCGTGTTCGACGCCCACCCGGATTCTGTTTTTATCTGTATGGCCTACAGATTTTATGTTTGCGTGTGTATGGCCAGGGCCGGATTATGATTAAAGGTAAAGTGGGCAACTGCCTACAGACCTCACTTAGGAGACAATGAATAAAACCATTTTTTTTTTAAGAAACGTAGAAAATGTAAGGCGGCTACCTATTGTAAGACTCGTGTTCCATGGAGTCACTTTTCTCTAGACGCATACGATACTAACAAGTGTGCAATTAGCTTTACAACTTAGTAACAATGTGGAGCAATCCACATTCGCAAACTTCGACAAAAATGTACGTGCCACCTGCACGTATAGAAAAGAAACCGAAAAATACGTAAAAAAATTAGTATGTTGATTGACCGTAAATTGATAAAATTGTTTTTTAAACGCTAGGTACTTTACGCAGTACGCATCTAGCTACCTTTTCATAGGCGGCAAAAAGGCTTATTTTAGCGGGTGAATAAAAATATGAGCAATGCTTCGGTTTCTAAATATGAATTTATACTATAGGAATTGCTAAATGACGCGATAAACCACGAATCCTAAGGCCATGACTATAGAAAGAGAGAAAAAAGTACGGCTTTTAGACGGTACGAGCCCAATAAACCAGGGTTCGATCCCCAGGTCGAGCAGTGTTATTGGATTTTTTCTATGAAAATTCCCAGTAGTAGCTCGGAGTCTGGATTACATACCACCACGCCTGTATTCCCCGATGGGTTAGGCAGAGGTGCACTTATGTTCACCCACAGAATAGAGGGCGAGCCTATTGCCATTAACCGGGCACACAGACTCCGAGCAGCTACTGAGAAATTCATAGAATAACCCAACACTTTGTCCGACCTGGGGATCGAAGCCAAGACCTCTAGCGTAGCAGTCACGCTTAGGTACACTAGACTAATGAATTTTAGACATAATCTTAACATTAAATTAATAAATGCCATGATTATTTTTATTTCAGGTAGGCTTCACCCTGCCAGCTCTGCGCGGTCGGTCGTGTCGTTACGTCACCGACCTAGCGAAGGCTATATCTGTTCCCGTCATTCATGTCAACGGGGATCATCCAGAGGTGAGTGCTATCAAGGACTCACTCATATTATTGTTTATGGGAAAAAATATAAACAGGTAACAAGTAACAATAAGGTCGGGAGAGGTCGCCCTAGAAGGACGTACACCGATCTTATCGGCGAGGTTCTCCAAAAAGGTCAGGTGCGTAGTACTCGCAACCGGCGCGTGTGTATGAAAAGATGTATGAATGTGGAAGAAGCGAAAGAGATATGCAAGAGTCGTAGCAAGTAGCAGTCCATAGCTTTTGCCAAGCCCTGTGGGAAAAAGGCGTGAGTGTATGTATACTGTATGTATGTAAGTACCTAACAATAATTCCATAATATACCTTTTGTGATATCGTAACATCTAGGTAACATGATTATGGAGTGCAAAAATGATATTAAGAATTAAGTAATAATGTTTAGGAATTTACTAGCAATAATAAGTCTATTATTTAATAAGGTACGGTTCCGTACCTTTGAGGTACGGAACCCATTAAAATTAAGTTACATATTATATGAATGGACTACCTCCACATTCGGATTTCTCGTCTAATTACGCTATTTGTTGAACCTTGTGTTTTTTTATTAAACGCAAACATTTTTCATAAAAATATTTGTCACGTTTGCGTTTCTACTCACACGGTACTCCTATTATAAAAGGGTCCACAGCCCGGTCATTAAAATGTTTTTATGATAATTAATTTTACCTCCATACGACATAATAAACCCTGGTTAATTGGAGAACTGGATTTTAAATGGGATATGTACCTACGGTCGCCAGCAAATCAAGTTACCACAAAATATAAAATTTTCTCAATCGATTTTGAACTTAATTATGGACACTTTTGTTGTGGTAGGGCCACGCTGTTCGCAGCATGAATGGGCCGGCTTGACCGGGGAAGTACCACACTCTCGCCGAAGACCGACGTCCGAGTAGTAGCATTTCGCTACTGCGCTCCGTTCGGTGAGCGAGAGGGCCGGAGGCCCAATTCCTCCCTCAATCCCCTTCCTTCTCCTTTTCTCCTTCCCCTCCCTTTACCTAAATAGGCTCGGCAACGCATCTGCAACTTCTCTGGTTTTGCAGATGTCCATGGGCGGCGATGACTACTTACCATCAGGTAGCTCGCCTGCTCGTTTGCCGAGTTATACCATAAAAAAAAAACACTAAGTTTTAAAATCATTTGTAGTAATTTGACTGTTTTGTATAACCTGATGTGCTGGCGACTGTGCCTGAATTAACTTCAAATATTCGCACATAAGGCAACCCCTCACTATGAAAGATTAGTAAACTTTCACTCAGATAACTCAACCGCCTGGCTAGCCTTCAATTATAAGAACAGGGAATTGAGAAACACAGACAGAAAATATAACCTATCTACATAATTAAGTTATTTTAGTGAAGGAATAATACGACCGCGGGCAGGATTCGTACCTGCGTCTTCTGGTTAAGTACACCAGACGCTATGACCGCTAAGCCACCGCAACTCCCACCCGCCTTGTCGAAATTTGCCTTCACATTTTTAATTTACGTCTTTGTACTGTACTGTGTACTAAAATAACTTAATAATATTTGCATGGAAAATGCCTATAAAATACAAAAAGATAGTTAAAAGGTAAGGTGGCATCGTACTTGCTGTAAAGCATGTCATGTCGGTTGAGAAGCAAAAATTTTCAACAGATGTCACTGACGTCGCCTCAAAGACGTAAATTAAAAATGTGAAGGCAAATTTCGACAAGGCGGATGGGAATCGCGGTGACTTAGCGGTCATAGCGTCTGGTGTACTTAACCAAAAGACGCAGGTTCGAATCCTGCCCGCGGTCGTATTCCTTCACTAAAATAACTTACTAATCTTTGCATGGAAAATGCCTAAATAATACAAAACGATAGCTATCTACATAATATCAAGTAAAGTAACACTCCTATTGGAAAATGTTCTTAAAAATAATTAATATAGGTACTGATAACATAATTGGGGGGATTGAGAAAGGATGCTTTTTACCTTTTCTACAAACACTCGTTTTGGCTCGTTTCGTCAATATAGACGAGTGTTTGGCGAACGCGAGGTATGACATCACAAAGTGCTATAGCGCGTCTAACATAAAATTAAAATGCTTGTAACGGCCTTATTTTTGAACCGATTTGAGTTTAAGTAGTTTATGTTTTTCAGTTCTATTCATGATCAACTTCTTTATTGAACAATAAAAAAATATTAATCAACAAGACTTTTGTCTCTGATATTATTTCAACCCTCAATATATAACTTCAACATTGTTAGGATACAATTTCTATTACCACGAAAGTGTCACATTAAATTTGCGTAAAGCCACTGACCCCTATTGACCTTCCACTTCGCCCTAAAGCTTCCCACTTTCACAATTATTTCCAGTTGGTTGAAAAGGCGACAAACATTGCCTTCGAGTACCAGCGAATGTTCCGGAAAGATGTGTTCATTGACTACAACTGCTTCAGGAGATGGGGTCACAATGAACTGGATGACCCCACTTTCACCAACCCGCTGCTTTATAAAGTTATTCATAATAGAAAGTAAGTATTTGTGAATTATAAAAGTCTAGTTGTTAAGGTTATAATTTTGGAGAAAATAACAGTCTAACCCTTCCGGGAATACAAGCGTGATGGTACGCTTGTATTCCCGGAAGGGTTAGACTGAGGTGTGCTTTCCAATAATTCGTCTATGTTCGTATAAGGGGCGAGATTATTCGTTTTAAGAGAGAAAAGACACAGGTGTTTCGCTTCCTCAACGCTTTCTGCTGGGGCCACGGGAGCGGCCTGTCATTCCTTATATAGCCACTTAATATCTACAGGTACAGACACAGGTCTTCTATGATTTTATAATACTTAGTACTTATAGATTATTTTTTCATCATCTTTCAGCCTTCTATCAATTTATTTCTGTAAATTTAAATTATCACCAATTTATAATTTTAGTCATCTAGTTTCACGTAGGTATTCGAATTTCTCTTCCATATTATTTAAAGTAATACCTAAAGAAAAAGGAATAAGTATGCATACGTGAACCCACTCGTAACACAAGCAATTAGCTTAGCACGAGGGGTTAATAATAATACTAGTAATGTGTGACACAGATTGCTAGAATTCATGGTCATTTAGATGTAAAATAACACACATCTCATTTACAGATCAATACCAGATGTTTACTCTGAAAAATTGGTATCGGAAGGAGTCTTAAAAGCAGAAGACGTTGAAGACATAACAGCGGCATACACCAAGTATCTCCAGACGCAATATGAAGCTGTTGGAGCATACAAACCAGAGGTAAACTTTAACCAAAGACATAATAAAAAATAAGCAGTAAAATACGATAAGGCAACATCGTTCGACATTGAACTACCTATAAAGAAAGTTGTGTTGGTTGAAAGACATACTAATGTCTTTAATACTCGTAGATGTTGCTAACGTCATCTGAAGACGTAAAATGCGGAAGAGATATTCGACCGACATCACAGGCAGTGGTCTCGGTAGCTTAGTTGGTAAAGTCTGCCCGCAGTCGTATTTTTCCTTCACTAGAATAACTTTAACCAGGTGTATAACAAACCTGGAAGACTAAAATGGCGACTTTTCATCATCATCATCCTCAAGCCATTACATCGTCCCACTGCTGGGCACGGATCTCCTCTCAGACCGAGAGGGATAAGGCTATAGTCCATCACGCTACCCTAATACGGGTTGGCAGACTTCACATGCCGTCAAAAAAATCTCTCAGCCATAGGTACAGGATTCCTCACGATGTTTTCCTTCATCGTTTAAACCCGTGATCATCATTAATACGCACATGACTTCGAAAATCAGAGGCGGGTGCTTAAATTTCGAACTCGAGACCTTAACACGAGGAACACAGGTTCGAACCCTTCCTGAGACCGATTTTTTCTTTCGCTAAAATTTATGTATTTTACCTATTGCAATTTTCACATATGAAAGCGAAAGTTTACGCCTCTAAATATTAGCCTAAATATGTACATAATATTTATGTCTCAGAGACGTAAGTAATCAAAGTTGGGGCCCGTGCCACAAAGGCGTTTTCAAAGCTACGTCATTAAATGTACTCGGCTTCATAAATAAATTGTTCTCATTTACGTTGAGATTAAACTCATGAAATATGCAAACGTGGCGGCTCTTCAAGTTGCGCCGGAAGTGCTGTGCAAACAAAGTTTTGACTTGGGTATAACTTGGTCGAGGTAAATTAATTATACGTTAAGTTGTTTAGAGGTTGCAACAGCAACAGCGTTTAAAATTTTAATGGCCGAGAAACTTCTAGTGCTATCGAATAATTATGCTTATGACCAGTAAGTGGCCTAGTCTTAAACGCGAATGCTACGCTAGAGGTCGTGGGTTCGATTCCCAGGTCGTGTCAAAGTGTTATTGGGTTTTTCTATAAAATTCTCAGTAGCTCACCGGAGTCTTAAGAATTTTTCAAATCCGACTCAGTTCAAAGAAACATACTACAAACTTTTAAACTCTATATTAGTTTAGATTTATAAGTGCGTGGATAAGTATTTGGATTGGATTGAGGCCATAACCAAGCTCATCTATCTAGAGTCGATTTAACAATTTACTATATAACAATATCGTGATTTTTCCTTAAATATTTAGAGTTACATATACCTACCACACGCAAAATACGCACTTTGTCGTTTTTGTTTGCGGAAAAAAGCTCGCTATACCATACCATATAGGGGGCGAAGCTATTGCCATTCACCGGGCACAAATCCAGACTCCGAGCTGCTACTGAGAATTTCATGAAAAAACCTAATAACACTTTGCTCGACCTGGGGATCGAACCCAGGACCTCTAGCGTAGCAGTCGCGCTTACGGCCAGTAGACTAATGAGGAATGTTTTATTAATACCTATGCTATTAAATTAATAGGTCACGTACTACCAAGAGCAATGGTCAGGGATGCAGGCTGCCCCCAACGCTGTAGAGACATGGGATACTGGAGTAGACCCCGGTCTACTCAAAATGGTTGGACAAGTTTCGGTCACATTTCCTGACAACTTTGTAAGTATAACTATTTCTAAAGTTAGGACAGGTCAACTCAAAGCTGCTATGGCTCTTTCTTCAAAAGGCCTGTTCAGATTTTGTCCTACATTGTAAAACTCGCATATCTAATAATATAACTATAGTCGGGACTTTAAAAGAGACCACGATTCTCTGAGTTAGTTTCGACGTTTCAGAGGTCATCAGATAGGAAACGTCGGCGCCATCTAGTTAAAAAAATACATAAAATTCGACTTGTAAAAGTGTCTTAAAAGATCTATTTACAGAAATAAATATCATTTTATTTTATCACACATAAGTAACACAGGCCTCCTCTTGGTGAGAGGAAGTGGGCCGTAATCCATCACGTGGGCCCAGTGCGGGTTGGTAGACGTCACATGTCTTCGATATTTTGGTTCTAGGACATGCCGGTTTCCTCTCGATGTTTTCCATGTTGACACGTCTACAGTGTTTTTTTTTAAACAGTCTAATAAAAATTACATTGTTATATCACTCAGCAGAGACTGGTGACTGACAACTTTTAAACCCGGACTACAAATGACACCCCGCCCGGACGCTCCCCGGATGCTCTCTAAACAAGGACAAATCCGGGGAAACCTTGACAGATGGAAACCCAAGTTTCACATGATCACAAGTCCGACGCCCTAGCCATTCTCCGCCGCCGCATTTAGCTTCTGTCGCTTCAATGGGACCTGTACTTCAAGCATTTCCGTGTTGCTCGAAGGAACTGTAGGCCCTCAGACGATCTAAATAAATAACATTAACCTGTTCTAGAGAAAGTGACTCCTCCTCCAGCTGAGAAGTCGGACGGACTCGTACTGACTAAAAACCGTACTTCCTTTACGTTACCCTAGTCAGGGCCAAGGGATTCGTGACATTCACCACGACCATGAAGGGATCATCTTCTCAGGATATTGTCCCACTAGATTTCTGCTGGCGGCTTCGCCCGCGGGGAGTATACGTTTCTTGTCATTTAACGGGATAATATATACCCTATGTCACTCAGGAATAATGTAGCTTTCTATTGGTTATAGGTTTTTTCAAATCGGTCCAGCACGGAGCCTTTTAATGCAAAAAAAACAAAGAAACAATCAAATCTTTCCTCTTTATATATATATATAGCTTTTATAATAGCTGTTTAGATATGCTACGTGTAACGTACAATCGAAGTTTTTGGGTTCGCATTTGCTTAAAAGTTCCGCTTTGAACAAACAATGAGTGTAAGTTGTATGTTCGATGGAACTTGCCCTCGAGCTTGCCATTCCAATACAGTTGACTAACCTTCACAAAAGAACTCTCAGCAATTCCTTCGCCAACACAAAGAATATCGCACACATTAGCCTTCAATGTGAACCATATAAGCATACAAAGTTACAAACTACATACTCAACGATTCTTATTGACTCCTATTTACCGACTGAGACTATCCCAGATTGAGGCCAAGGATTACCGAGGACCGGGGTCAAATGTAAGCAGGATTAAACAACTGTTATTTTTTTGTTAGAAACGTGTTTCTTTTGTGAAATGTTTGAATAACAATTTTTATCGTTGTTGTTTACTTTTCGGCTTACGATCTTATACTCCATTTGGTTAGGTACTTAACTAAAGGTAAACAAATCATAAAAAAGGTTCTTTTATAGGGCCATTTTTCATCTTGAAACAAAACGTAACCAAAATAAATTATTTAATCATTCAAAATAATTTTCCTTTACTATACTAGCATATTTTACTACTTTGTTTAATATTAAATGGTAATTATAAATTCTTTAGCTTGCGACCAATAAATAAATCAAATCTGATAATTATGTCATAAAGTATTGCAATGTGCCTACTAGAAAGAATCTAAAAAGACAGGAAATCAAAACCTTTTTCTACATAATTAGACTTTTGATAAATCGAAAAAATTAAGAAGTAGTAGCGCGAGGAAGCGCGGCAAAATAATTAACCGATATTATACTTAGTCGGGTAACCAGACGCCATTCGTAACAGTTTGTACTTTCGTTCGTTTTTGTGTTTCTTTTGCCGTAAATTGTATTATTTAGTTATAGTTTTGTTTGTTCGTTGTTTTTATTGATTGTTAGATGTCTTGTTATTAATTTCACTCCCAATTCATAAGATATCATTGTAATAAAGGTTGAAGAGCCCTGAACGCCGCCATTTTTATTGTTTACCTTTAGTTAAGTACCTAACCAAATGGAGTATAGTATTTTTGAGTTTGTATGTTGCAGTAAAAATAGAGTAATAATTTGATCATACTACCTAGTTTTAAAAGACAACAACATTCTTGTCGGAAAAAACATGATTATGAAACACAATTTTTTTTGTTTTTTGTTTATTTTAAAAAAAAAACTGTGTTTCTCTTCTTTTGAAAATATGTAAAATATGTAAATAGCGTAATTATGAAATTATTTAAGTTGTATAAACATACTAGGGAATTGTGGATGTAGTCGGTCTAATTTCGCCATATTATTGAAAACCTTACCATTTTGATGATTAAGTTAAATATTTTTTTGCTGACCGTGCACCGTACCTTACGTAGAGTCAGTACAAAATTGACAAATTTATTCAAATGATTTTAAACCTTAAAATGATTATGTATTTAAGTTCAAAATCGACTGAGAAAATTTGACATTCCGTGGTAAACTGATGCGCTGGTGACCGTACATTCGATAGTTCGCTTGCTGTATATCTAACTGTTTTGGTGACTTTTTGGTTGTGTTCGGCCGAATAAGGCAGTGTCCGGCCGATATTTTTTATGTGTTGCTTTCTGCTCTACCTGCATCATCATTTATAATAATAACGTGGATAGATACAGGACCAAGTACCCGCAAAACTTAAATTTCCAAACTAAAGTGTTATTAAATTTTCTGAAATTCATACAAGTTTTGAGGAACTGTAGTCAACTCGTACGAAATTCAGTTCAAAATTCCATCCAATAACCACTACACTCAAGATACTTGCGCCCCATCAAAGGCAATTTGGAACAAATTTCTTAGAACATCAGTCAAGTTTGTTAATTTGGTCCAAATTGTTTGCAGAACATTCACCCTCATCTCGCTAAGACACATGTAAGGAACCGCTTGACGAAACTGTCGGAAGGAAAGGATATCGATTGGGCGACCGCGGAGGCACTAGCGTTCGGTAAGTTTTGAAAACTTTGAGATTTCAAGATGATGTATGTTGTTTATTGGTCGTATGAGAAATTCAGCGCTCAAACTGTGCTACTGCGGCATGAGCTGAGATAGGCATATTTTGAACGCAAAGATTTTTTATTATTTGACTGTGTCAGTAGTTTAGCGGCCCTAAGCGGACTCGATTACCAGGTCAAACAAAGTGTTATTAAGTTTTTCCATTAAATTTTCAAAAGCATTTCGGAGCTTAGATATGTGCTCAGTGAATTGCAATGTGGTGAACTATGGGTGTAAATTAAGTACACCTCTGTCTTGTGTTCCGGGGAATAATACAGACGTGATGGTATGAGATTCCAAAACAATCTATGTTTTTAATTGGCCCTATGAGAAATTCAGCGGTCCAACTAAATATGCTGCCGCTCAAGCAGCTGTCCGTACTTGCCAGGGAATGAAATCGCGATTAGAGTCTTGTAATTAGACCGTTATTTCCCAGCTTTCCTTCTCAGAACGAGAGACTAAAGTTCACGCGTTCTCATACTTTCAAACTCATTTCGCAGTAAGGATTTCATAACGTTCATTAGGTAACTCTTCCAAAAACACTTTCCGGCCTGATACCTTAGAGCAATTATAAGATAATTATCCAGTCATTCTCTACTTAATTTACGATTTCCCATAGGTTCCCTACTAATGGAGGGTCGTAACGTGCGCTTGAGTGGCGAGGACGTCGGCCGAGGCACCTTCTCACATCGTCATGCTATGCTGGTGGACCAGCAGAATGAAGCCATTTGCATTCCACTCAACCACATACATGATCAACAAAAAGGGTTCCTTGAAGTAGGTATTAGAAGAGTTATCTTACTTTTGGAAGTTATGTTTGCTCATGGTATCTTAATATGATGTTGATGTAAATAAAGTTTTACGGTAATTAAAGTTGCTTGCGCGATTCAGGATTTGTTTCATGTAGCGCGCTAGATGTCGCTCTTATTTCATCAATTTGCATAAAATAGGTAGCTAACGTGTCAGTAAAAAATATTGATTTAAATGCTGACTAAGCTTTTTTCATAATAGGTAAGAATCGAATTTTATCCTGTCTTAAAATATAAGCAATTATTTCGTTTATATTTTAAATTCATTTTTTTGTCTCATTGGTCTAATGTCCAAGTCCAAGCGTGTCTCCTACGCTGGTCCTGGATTCGAATCCCGGATCGAACAAAGTGTTATTGGGTTTTTCTATTCTACTATTCAGCTCGGAGTTTGGGGTTGTGCCAGGTTAATGACAAAAGGTTCGCTCCTCTTACATGGGTCTTAAGAATTCCGGGGAACTGTGGGTGTACAATAGTATTCTTCTGCCTAACCCTACGGGGAAAACTGGCGTGATGGTAAAAAAAACGTTTTTCTGGGAATAAAACCAGTACATCTGTTGGCCCCTATAAAAATAAACATCTGTATGAATAACAGAGTATGAAAAAATCTATAGTTTATTCAAATATTCATAAGACGTCCAACAGACGTAATCGGCTAATATAAAAAATAAAATATTCTAGAAATGCCTTTCGCTTTCAGGTTGCAAATTCGATTTTATCTGAAGAGGCGGTACTGGCCTTTGAATACGGGATGGCTTACGACTCCCCAGATAATCTATGCCTTTGGGAAGCGCAGTTCGGAGATTTTTATAACGGCGCTCAGATAATAGTAGACGCCTTTATTGCCTCTGGCGAATGTAAGTATGACTTTTAGCAAATGAAATGTATTTACTAAGTTTACATTCCTCGGATATCAGTGGAGGGGGGGCGCTCTAAAAAGACTTACACCGAAATTACTAGTGATCCTTCAAAAAGGTCAGATGCGTAGTACACGCAACTGGCGCGTATGTATGACAAGATTAATGAATGTGGACGAAGTAAAATAAGTACTTATGCAAGAATCGTAGCAAATGGCATCCCATACTTAGTTTTTGCCTGCCCTTATGGGAAAACGGCATTAGTGTATGTACTTATATAGTTCTTATGCCTTTTGTGAATTTCAATGCATAATCTCAGCTTTGACTGCTGCATTAGACTAGTGGTCCTAAGTGCGACTGCTACGCTAGAAGTCCTGGTTTGATCACCAGGTCGAGCAGTGTTATTGGGTTTTCTATGAAATTCTCCCTACGGGGAGTACAGGCGTGATGATGTTATCTCAGCTTAGTTTGGATTTGGGCCCAATTGGTGGCAAATAGGCCCGCCCTATTACGTAGGTACTAAAAATTTAATATACCTACTGGCGAACTGTGGGTGTAGACCAAGTCAACTCTGCCTATACCTTCAGGTATACAGGAATGATGGTATACTGTTACTAACGTGTATTTTGCTTTACTTATACTTCGTATTACAGCGAAATGGGTACGCAGCAATGGCCTCGTGATGCTGCTTCCTCATGGCTACGACGGCGCTGCCTCCGAGCACTCCTCCTGCAGGATGGAGAGGTTCCTGCAGCTCACAGACAGCAAGGAGTCAGCTCCAGACTCAGAGAACGTCTGCCTGCACGTCGCCAACCCTAGCACGCCGGCACAGTACTTCCATTTATTAAGAAGACAGGTGATCTTTAACTGTAGAGCTCCTAAAATAGTGATTGAATAGAAGTTTTAAAGTCATAACATCACATCCCACATTGTATTTCCCGATTTAGCACAGTTTGCCGGTATTTAGGTCCCATGTAATAGGGGGCCTAATATGATAATAATGACTGCCTCGTTGGTCTAGTGGTCCCAATCGCGACTGCTACGCTAGAGGTCTTGGGTTCGATCCCCAGGTCGAGCAAAGTGCTATTGAGTTTTTCTATGAAACTCTCAGTAGCAGCTCGGAGTCTGGATTTGTGCCCGGTGAATGGCAATAGGCTCGCCCCCTATTACATGGGACCCAAACATACCGGCGAACTGTGGGTGTACATTAAGTGCACCTCTGCCTAACCCTTCGGGGAATACAGGCGTGATGGTATGTAATAGGGGGCGAGCCTACTGCCATTCACCGGGCAAAACTCCGAGCTGCCACTGATTACATAAAAAGACCCCAAAACACTGCTCGACATGGAAATTTAACACAGGACATCTAGCGTAGCGTTATAGAAATAAAAAAATAATACAATCGTTATCTAAGGGAAATTATAAAATCAATATATTACAAATAACAAATAACCTACCTACTGTAGGTTTGGGCAATAGGTGTCTCTACTAATATACCCCTATATTTCGCTAGTACGCTATGTTTAAAAACGGGGGCTACTGCCTCTAATTATATGGGACCATGTTCAAAGCTCTGAAGTTTTGCTTCAAACAACGAATCGTTGCCAGTCTCTTAGTACTTAGTTCCAAACCGCTTGGAACTTATGAGGTGATATCAAGTACTAAGAGACCAGATATCTGCTTACCCCTTTCTATCACCTCAAGAATTTTGAGCTGATATTTGGCCGATTCTCATAATTATATCATTGATTATTCCAGTTTTTATACTTCAGCTGAAAAGAGCAACAGGGTTTTTGTACACCAGATTAGATGTTTGTTTTTTGTTCCATCAGGTGGCAAGGAACTATAGGAAGCCGTTAGTGGTGGTGGCGCCAAAAGTACTGCTACGATTAGCCGAAGCTGTGTCGCCTCTGTCTGACTTCGCGCCGAAAACATATTTCAAGACTGTTATTGGTACGTATTTAAATAATATAAGCATAGTGTAATGAAATACTATGATATAAGAGTGAGTTTTATAATATGTATTCAAATCAAATCAAATCAAATGTATTTATTTGCTAAAATATGGTATGCGTAAAAATACAGGTGTTGGTCTTAATTTTAAAGTACAACATATTCTGCCTCATGAGGCGTGCAAATATATATATTTATAATAATAAGTAAGACTGTTGTTATTAATATAAAGAAAAATTCAACAAATATTAAATAATCTTTCTATAACCTACTTATGATAGTGATTTATGCTGTTTGAACGAAATCTATGAAACAGTATTTATTTTTAAATTTGAGTAGGTATATACCCCAATGTAAATACAAAAAAAGCTGAATAACAGGAAATGATGTACACAAACATAGAACATACAAAAACCCAACTGTGATGAGGAAACTGTACCCCTTTTCCGTAAATATTTCGGATGCGGAAATGTTCCGAATATCCGAGAATATAATGCTAGAGTCGAACTTACACAGATCGAAAATAACAAGGGAACAAAAGCATTTGATTTATACACATATGTATGACATACACATATAGGTACCTATATGAAAACAACGTCGAGGGAAACGAAAGTGGTTTTGTTTAGGTTTTTTATTGTTGGATTGAATATTTTTTACCCTAATTTTGTCTAATAACAAACAGGGTTTGTGATAGAGCGTACATTTGCTTTTTTAAAAAAAAGCTTAGGTGCTCGTTCTAAACTAAATGACTAGGAATCACGATCATGTGGTTACCGGTTCGAAACTCACCCATTACACTACCGACGTGAAATACATCTCTCGTAATACAAGCATTTAAGTTTAATACGAAGTGTTAACAAGATTACCAGTAATGTTCGACCCACATTGATATTAAGCTATTTAAAAAAAATAAAATTACTTTTAACAAAAAAGTTAAACCGCCTTCAAAAAATAATAAAATAAATTTGTCTAAAACAGTTTGGGAAGTCGGTGACTTCTATTTGAGTGGGTCTTTTATTTTCGCCACCGACTTCCCAAACTGTTTTAGACAATTTTATTTTATTATTTTTGAAGGCGGTTTAACTTTTTTGTTAAAAGTAATTTCATTTTGTAATTTTTAGTGGAAAGTTTTGTTTAGAAATACTTGTTAGCCAACTAAACGCACTGCTCCAATAAGACAGCGATGTTTCGGAGTAAACGATAATATCATCGATGTAAACAATTTTTAGATTTTTGTTGATATTTTTAAAACTGCTCAACCGATTTCGATAAAATTTGAACGGGACCACCTCTGAAGTATAACCTACCAAACAAAAAACAATCATTAAAATCGGTCCACAACTGGCGGAGATATCGCGTAACAAACATACAAAAAAAAACATACAGACGAATTGAGAACCTCCTCCTTTTTGAAGTCGGTTGAAAATTCGCCCGACTGCAAGGCAAGGCCTCCACGGAAAAATTTGAGGTAGACCTACTTTGAGCAATATGGAATAGCGTTTCGGTATATGATTCGTTATATTGCTTTGTTTTTAAATCGTTAAAAGGCCACCTCAGATGATCTCTTTAGATTTTGTTAAAGACATCTCCAATCCAATCCATCCCTCCCTTTCGTATCTTTAATCTGATTAATCTTCCATTTTTTTACCTAACATACCATCTCCTCTGTATTCCCCGAAGGGCTAGGCAGAGGTGTATTAATATACACCCACATTTCACATTCGCGAGTGTATTGCCATTAACCGGGCAAAAATCCAGACTCCGAGCTGCTATTGAGAATTTCGTAGAAAAACCTAATAACACTTTGGCGTACCAGTCGTAGTTAGGACCACTAGACTAATGACGCAGTCTTTCATTTCTTTTTTTTTTCTAGGTGATAACCTAACTGACCCGCTGAAGGTGAAGCGAGTGATCCTTGTGAGCGGCAAGCACTACTATGAGTTGCATAAGGAGAGGGTGCGAGCTAAGATAGATGACGTGGCCATCGTCAGGGTGGAAGCCCTCGCGCCGTTCCCTCTGCAAGAACTACAGACGGAACTCGCTCGGTACCGCAATGCAAGGAGTAAGTTGATAACATACCCTCACCCTCCTACCCTCACTTGTATCCTTCGGGGTACACGTGGACTCATGTAGGTACGGTACCACAAAATGTCAAAGTTTCTCAGTTGATTTGGAACTTTATCGTCAACAATTTAAGGTTTAATATAATTTGGAGAAATTTGACAGTTTTGTATAACTTGATGTGCTGGCTACTGGCTGTACTAAAAAGGTTGTCTGTAAGATATCGTTGTCAGCAATAACAACGCCCATTGTACCGCTCTTTAATTTATAAAATTGTTCTTAGCATTAAGTTTTTTTTTTGGGTGTGCAATAAAAAATATTCTATTCTATTATTTTCTACTAGGTATAAGATAATTTTATATCTGACCATCACTAGTTCCTGCTTAGCGCGCTTTGCCGCTGTAATAGCACTTATTGAGGTTTTGTTGAGCCCCTAGTTTTTTTAATTGAGAAAAGATCGCTGAATTCAAACGGACGGACAATTCAAAGCGCGAACTGTAAAGCTAAATACTTTGCCGTGTGTATATCCACAGATCGTCGGGCAATTTTTAACTCCTAATACCAGTCATTAAATGGGCACAAATCCAAACAGACGGAGAATTTTATAACAGTTTGCTTGACCTAGGAATCTAACCTGGGAACTGCGCTCCCGTAACCTAATCAAAAAGTGGCCAGACGAAAATGATAACATTCTAAATACAGATTTGTTCATACATACATACATACATACATACATATTGTCACGCCTGTCTCCCATGGGGGTAGGCTCAGACTATAGATTTCCACTTGCTACGATCCTGGCACACTACTTTCGCTTCATCTACATTCATTAATCTCTTCATGCATCACTTAACTTTTACAATCCATCAATCAATTAAATGATTTTATTTTAAATAAGCTTATACAAGCGTTTATAAAACGTTATTGACTCTAGTTGCACGGTTCCAAAAAGTTGATCCTATGAAGAAGAATTCGGCAAGACACTCCATGGACACTCTTTTAAAATATATGTATAGGTATTATTTTACATTATTCGCTGGTACATTATGGCGATAATAAGGACATTGGAGGTTTATGTCATAATTAGCCTGAAGTCGGAACTAAAATTAAGAAGGTTCTCAACATCTGGGTACGCAATGTCAACTTAAAACAGACAACCTATGTGGCCTATGTGTAAGAATACACATCATCAAAAAATATTGACTAGGATAACTATAAACTACCTACTTCGAAATAAATGGCTACAATGTAAGTACTCACATTTACAGAATTCATATGGAGCCAAGAGGAACATCGAAATATGGGCGCGTGGAGTTTCGTTAAGCCTCGCTTCGAAAACCTTCTTGGAAAAAAGGTAACATGTGTTTGAACACTATCCTTCGGGTAATCCGAGAATTTAGGCTCAGGTAAGCTTAAGCGGGTCGAGCGAACTAAAGATATATTCCCTCTTTTATAGTGGCTATTTCCAATTTTAGCAGGAAAATGTTGAAAACTGGCACACCGTCAGTTATACAAGTACCTACTGATGTTATTATACGTAAGATAGACTGATTTTAATGTATTTTATGTCTCTTTTACATGTTCTTTTATATCATCAACCCATTACATTGTCTCACTGCTGGGCACGACTCCTCTCAGATCGATAGGGATTAGGCTAAAGTCAACCACGCTAGAAAATCTATCAGGCATGTAGGTTTCCTCACGATGTTTTAATGTGCGATGTTTCCTCCATTTATGCTCGTCAAAATTATTTTTATCAACCTGCCAAGCGCCATATTGCAAAATCTATTGTAGTATTGTATCGAAGCGGCGGTAGCCTAATGGCTAGGGCGTCGGACTTGCGATCATGTGGTTGCCGGTTCGAAGCCTACCCATTGCACTACCGACGTGAACCCATTCGTAACACAAGCATTTAGCTTAGCACGAGGGGTTAACAAGATTACTAATAATGTGTGACCCACATTGCTAGTAAGCTTTAAAATTAATTAATTAATACGAGCATGACTTCTCTTTCTGTCTACAACTAAAGATTGTCAATGAATGGGGTATACTATAATCTATACATCGAATGGATGTCTGCCTATAGATTTATTTTTGAAGATAATATCAGGTCTTCCTCTTTCAGTTGGTGTACGCTGGCAGAGTAGAGGCACCTACTCCTGCAGTTGGTGCTTCAGTCCTGCATCGAGTTGAAGTGGAACATGCATTAAAAGAACCTTTGTATAATATTAAGTAATATTTGTAATGTTATATGTAATTATATACCTAATTTGTGCATTTACATTCACATTCGTTGTTATAAACCATTGCCGAATTTTATTTTTAAGATGTTAATGTTGACAATGTAAATATACTTACTCGATTTTTTTATGAATATGTATTAAAAGTTTATGATTCTGGCATTGTTAAGGCTATTGTTTTATTTATTATTTTTGATCCTGACCTAAATTGTAAAAAACAACTCTTAATATAAATAAATAGGTATGTGAGTTGGAAATTGACATATTATCTTTGGTTTTTAGCGTACTTATTTTTTTTTCTTTTTCTTTAAGTTAATTATCGAAAATATATCTTATTATACAAGATCCCTAACTTGAAACCAAGCATCTAAAATACACATTTAAGTGAGACAGGAATGTTTGAATTTTCGCATTGTTATTCAAAAGCTCATCGCTAGAACCCAACGCTCCACATATTATTAGCATTGTTATGACCTGTATAGGTACGTGAACAGACTATCTAGAGCGGGCCCAAACACACCCCATAATCGTTTGGAAAGCGGGTCGTCAGGATATAAAGTCTTGTGCAAACTGCAACAGAAAGAGGACAAAGCAGGATAAATGAGGCACACATTCCAAACGGCTTTTTAAGACAATAGATAACCTGCCTCCTCCTCGGAAATCCATCTATTATCTCTATTACCAAAAGCCATCTAAAAACCGGCAAAGTGCGAGTTGGACTCGCGCACGGAGGGTTCCGTGCCATTACGGTTTATGACGTATTAAAAAAAAAACTACTTACTAGATCTCTTTCAAACCAATTTTCGTTGAAAGTTTACATGGTAATGTACATCATATATTTTTTAGTTTTGTCATTCTCTTTTTTTTTGGAAATTACAGGGGGGGACACACATTTTACCACTTTGAAAGTGTCCCTCGCGCAAACTATTCAGTTTAGAAAAAAATGATATTAAAAACCTGAATATCATTTTTGAAGACCTATCCATCGATACCTAATACGGGTTTGATGAAAAAAAAATTTTTTGAGTTTCAGTTTTAAGTATGGGGAACCGCCAAATTTTTTCGTGGTTTCTATTTTTGTGTAAAAATCTTAATGTGGTTCACAGAATACATCTACTTACCAAGTTTCCAACAGCATAGCTGACAGACAGACAGGCAGACATGACGAATCTATAAGGGTTCCGTTTTTTGCCATTTGGCTACGGAACCCTAAAAAGGATGGCGAAGTTGGACCCACTAGTTATAAAATTAAGGATGCGCCGTTCACGTGCAAGTTTATATAGATTATAACAACCAGTTTATAAGAGTATTATAAAAAAATATGAACAACAAGTTAAGTTTCAGTATAGTTAAAAGGCTCTATTTACTGCCGTCAACGGAAAGCCTTTGTTAAATCAATAATATTACCTTACGTCTGTCGCCAAACAACCTGATAACAACTGAAACAAAAAACCTGCTAAAATGGCTGGTAAAGGAAAGAAAAAAGATAAAAAAGACGAAGAAGACGACGGTGATAGCAAAAAAGAAGAGAAGAAATCTAAAAAGAAAGGGAAGAACAAGGGGAAATGTAACATGGACATGTTAACTGAGGCTGCAATGGACAACGTTTATTACGCGTGCCATAACGTTCAGGAATTACTTCAAGCCAGAGGATTCCATCCACCTGACTTTGCTAAGAAGAAGAAGAAACGTTAACACATACTGAAAATGTATTTACTATAATGTGTTTCGTGTAACAATGACTGGATCTCCGATAGATTTTGTTTGAAATCCGTTGTAGAGTTAAATTATTGTATTAAAAACACACTTACGATATGTAGTTTTATTTTACCAAATTTAATTTGAATTGAAGCTAGATGCTTCGCTAGAGGTCTTGAATTCGATTCCCCAGTCCAGCAAAATTTTATTGGGTTTTTCCGTGATACTCTCAGTAGCAGCTCGGACTTTTGATATGAGTCCGATGAACCGTAATAGACTCGTCCCCATTCGGTACATGGGACCTAAATATACCAGCCAAATGACACGTGCCTAACACAGGCTGATGAAATTTTTCTCTTTACGATTTTCTTATTTAACACTTCTTCAGAGTCGGTAATTCACGCGAGATTGTTTTTATATCAAGGTACTATTATATAAACTTTCACAATTAAAAAATAATGTCTGGCCGTTTCCGCCCTGTTAATTTATTCAGTCTATCAATTAGACGTCAGTCATGTCAAAACCTTACGTCTGATTTAGTTTGGGTAAAATGTAAATTGGAATTCAAAAAAAATGTACGTGTTAAATAACACAAAAAAATGTACTCCGTTCTTAGACAAAGATCTCGTGTTTATACTACGGTATTGATATTCAATAATCATTCTAAAACTAAATCATGATTTAAATCAGATAAGGTAAGTTATTTTTTTTCGTTGCTCCTCATCATCATCATCATCATATCAGCCAGATGAAGTCCACTGCTGAACGAAGGCCTCCCCCATAGACCGGTCGTTGTGGAAACAACGACCGGTTATATGCGGCCAACGAATCCCAGCGACCTTTAAGTACCTTTGCTCCTTACTTAATTGTATTCTCTCTTAAATTGTGATAGTTTACTTGTTACTATCGGTAGAGCAGTGTAGTGATAGCCTAGTGATATGATCTTAAGGATAGATATTAAGAATATAGAATTCGTATTCCGGAAAAGCGGCCTTTTTAACGTTCCCTTTTCCCTGTAGTCTCCGAAGGGTTAGGAAGACGTCTACCAATATAAGCTAAAGTTCGCCCACTTATGTGTAGGTCCTATCATTATATGTAATATCGGAACCTATTGCCGTTAACCGGGCACAAAGAAAACGCCGAGCTGCGTCTGAGAATTTCATGGACAAATCAATAACATTGTCGCACCCAGGACCTCTAACGGAGCTGTCATGCTTATGAGTAAAAGACTAATGAGGTTTCTTTTGCCTAGCTGATTTATTATTTAGGATTGCATAAAGCAGAACACAGTAGTAATGTCGTACAGAGGCGCAGTACATACCTTGACTTTCCAATCTCCTCAATTTATTGGCCCATAAACGAACTAAGCACACAATTATTGGAAACAAATAATGTTCTGATACTTTTACACCTCAGCGAACGTAAACGACACTAGTTTAATGTCTGTTACGGCTTTTAAGTATCTAGGTTTTTCCAAGAAGGTGTATCCAGAATAATAATAATAGTTTGCTATCTTTAATACAATACAATATACCTACAATAGGCTCGCCCCCTATTACATGGGACCAAAACATACCGGCGAAGTGAGGATGTAGTTTAGTACACCTCTGCCTAACCCTTCGGGGACAATCCCGTATCTCTTTAATAGAGCATTTGGATTCAACTCATACTCACACGGCTTTATTACAAAAGTTTTCTCTCGATACTTCTGCAACGACTAAGCGAGGCAAGGAAACGCCCAACTTGAACCCAAATTGAATTTAAATTGTGAGCCGAAGTAAACGTTTTGTTTGTTGGTTAAAAGGAAAATAAATTGGAGACCTTTTTATGTCTTACAAATAGGGTAACATTCGGAAAAGATTAGGCTTTTGACTTGACGATATTATCTATTTGAACGGATTCGTTTTGTTTTTGATAACACAATTTCGCCTGTAGTCTCAAATGTTTAGGCAGTGTACCTACTGTTTAGTTCCACATATCGCCTATATGTTTTAGGTTTAACCAGTAGATACTGCCTTGTCTGTACCGGGCACAAAATCTAATTGGAATTTGTATAAAAAAACGCAATTTGGAATCAAACACGAAAACTCCGGTTTAGCAGTTTAGTGAAGCAGTATTTTTCATTTCCTTTAGATACATTTTAATATCTATCAATAAAATTCTAGCCAGTTTCACTGAGAAATCTTGGATAAAATTTCTAGGATGAAAGAAATAGTCATAACTCATATAAATAAGTCCTAACAATAGTCATACTCAACCGATTTTGACGAAATTTGGTACTGAGATAAACTAAAGCTTGAGAAAGGACATAGGCTACCTTTTTTCGCAAAAAACCTCTTGGATAGGAGGTGAAATTTCATACGAGTTCGTCATTGTTGACGATAAAACGATGAAACTTTGTATTTAGGCACTTATAGAAAGAAATAAATAAATATTTGATAAAGGTTTTTGAAATTTCGACCTGTGTGGATGAAAGTCAATTTGGATTTTGACGAAATTTGGTACAAAAATAGACTAGACCATGGGAAAGGATATAAGCTGCGTTTATATTTCGGTAAATAATAAAGTTGGGCAAATTTTGTGGTCTTCTCGAGCAAACAAAGATATGGAAGGATAATTTGCAATATCTCGCAAGAATTGGTAAAAACTAAACAGTCAAAATCGTGTTGTCCACGCGGGCGGAGCTGCAGGCGGAAAGCTCGTAGGTATTTTATATTTTGTTTTGTTTGATTAGCGATCTCTCTTATAGGTAAGGAATTAATGTTGAAAAGCGAGTCGGTTTATATGATAAAAGTTAAACTATTCATCAAAGTTACTTATTTCTCGGTCGCCAAGTTTTCAAGTTAGATAAAATTAAAGCACCTCCTTTGCCTGAGTTGACGTTATGCCTACTAATTAAACTTTGCCCATCTGATTAAAATCTCTAATCCAAAGAGATCCTTTATAAAGTTGACGTACCGAAAACTATTTCAGTATGTCGGAAACTCGTCCTTTAAGAGGATAGTATCCGCTCCGCGCTCCATACAAACGTAGTTTGGTCTTATCTTGAATATTAACAAATGAAAGTCTTTGGAATTTTGCAGTAACAATCTTATCATTAAAATACGTGTTCCTGTAGTATACAATTTCATTTCAATACACGGTTAAAAAGTTACACGAGCTCAAAGATTGGCAATTTTCGTTGAAAAACGGCCCAACTTTATGCTAGTATTTCTCGACAATTTATCAATACAGAAACATTCTGATTCGAAAGAAACCCAGATAATATAGTGAATATATTTTTACAAGATTTTTTTTTACGTATTAACAATATTATAGGAGTACCTAATCTCCAAAATTCGGAACATAAGAAATACGCGTGAAAATGTTGCAAATGTATTGTTGTTTCTCCTCTCGGGCACGCGTTCGCATCGCGAGGGATAGAGACAGCGACAACTGTGCAACATTGTTGCGTTCGCGAGGGACACTCCTCTTAAGCGAACGTTCTGAATAATGTAGGAACAAGGAAAACTTCCAAGGACGCATCTTGAATATTCGGAGCTCGGGAGTAAATCTACATAATGATTTTCTTCTACATCGTCACCTCATTTAGGTCTAAACGATATATTTATAGGGCCGATAAAAAGTGCTGGATATAAATTGGCTTCACAAATTGCACGCTTGATGATATATAGGCTAGGTACTGGTTTACCTAACTTAAAAAAGTAGATTTTTGGAGACTGTTAAATAGTAATCTACAATTAAGGACTTCTAATTCTTGGCAAATATATAAAGGAGGTATACGCTTTTGCTCACGGCTTCACTCCCGTAGGCGAATAGAAAAAATGTAATTAGAAACGAACAGTGATGATCTCTTCTTTCTATGGATCTGCATACCTACAACAGAGAGGTCAGAGTCTATCTCAGTACATTCGTACTAATGCATACCTAGATACCTATCTTCCTTACAAAGAAAATAAAATTATAAACCGTTCAGTAGTTTTTGCGCAACCCCTGACAAATAGGCAGACCCTCTTGTTTTTTTTAAAATAATATCTTCAACGTATAGAAATAGGACTTTTTCGTTAAACGTATGCATGAGTGTAATTTGATTCTTACATAATAATTATGTCCTAATCGCTCAGTAGAAGTCCGCGAGAGCAGGTCCATATGACACTAACATACCTAATAATTATGTCCTAATCGCTCAGTAAGAGTCCGCGAGGGCAGGCCTATATGACACTCTTACTTACATAATATGTCCTAATCGCTCAGTAAGAGTCCGCGAGGGCAGGTTCATATGACACTAACATAATAATTATGTCCTAATCGCTCAGTAAGAGCCAACGAGGGCAGGATGACACGAATTTGTTCGCGCTGACGTTTGCAGCCTAAGGACTTTGTTTGCCTCCAAATAAGTAATAATTATCTCCATATGATCTTGTTTGCGTACAGTCACATGCTGACCCTTTTTTTGATAACAACGAATATTACAACGGAATGGGGGTAGCAGTGAGGTAAAATAAAGTTCGAAGCGAGGGTAAACGATTGATCGTTCTTTACGGTAAAGTGCTGTTCGTTATTTTGGTGCATCAACAATTAATGAAAACACGGTCTCTTTTTCCTTTTTCCTCCTTTTACCACTCTTTTCAGTATCCGACGATGGTGCCAGCAGTGGGTATAGACCTCGGGACCACGTACTCCGTGGTGGCGGTGTTTCAACATGGCAAGGTGGAGATTATAGCTAATGACCAGGGCAACAGGATCACGCCCTCGTACGTCGCATTCACCGACACCGAGCGGCTGGTCGGGGATCCAGCTAAAAACCAGGTATACAGACCATCTAGTCTCAAAGTCCCATCCAAAATTATTTGTAGAACCTATAATATACCTTCGCCTCTTCTTGATTCTTGACGATTATCAAACGATAAAATCGTTGACTAAATTGTTTATGAACCAGCAAGTCCGTCGTACCTAATTACGAAAAAAATCTCAAAATGCCAATATTTTGAGTTGCGCCACTATTTAATTCAGTCGATGAATGGCTCACTTAGCTGACACAGTGATGTATCCACAATTCAACATCAATGTGTTAGGTAAGCCTAATTAGTTACAAATGGAGATAGACACTACTTACCTAAGACTGGGGATTCATTAATTTAGATAGGTTCCTGTGTTATAACAAATATCTACATTTTAGGTACATAAGATCTTGCAACATTTAGGCCATTGGATTGTGGATAAGATTGAATTTATTTGAATTAAAATTTCAATGGATTAAAATGATATAAATTTAGTAATAGCAAATTAAATCTCTAGGTAGCGATGAACCCAAGAAACACAGTTTTTGATGCAAAACGTCTTATTGGAAGAAAATTTGATGACCCCACTGTCCAACAGGATATCAAACACTGGCCATTTGAAGTTATCTCCGAAGGGGGAAAGCCAAAGATAGTGGTTGAATACAAAAAGGAGAAGAAAAAGTTTTCGCCAGAAGAAATCTCATCAATGGTTGTCAGTAAAATGAAAGATATTGCCGAATCTTACCTAGGCGGAACTGTTAAAGACGCTGTTATAACTGTGCCAGCTTATTTCAACGATTCCCAACGTCAAGCGACAAAAGATTGTGGCGTTATAGCTGGGCTCAATGTCCTCAGAATCATCAATGAACCAACTGCCGCTGCACTCGCCTATGGTTTGGATAAAAATCTAACAGGTGAAAAAAACGTGCTCATATTTGATCTAGGCGGCGGAACGTTCGATGTCTCAATTCTGCAAATAGCTGAAGGGTCGCTGTTCGAAGTGAGAGCTACGGCAGGTGACACCCATTTGGGTGGTGAAGATTTCGATGGCAGAATGGTTGATCACTTCACCCAAGAATTTGAAAGGAAGTACAAGAAAAACTTTAAAAATAATCCAAAATCTTTGAGAAGACTTCAAACGGCTTGCGAAAGAGCCAAAAGGACATTATCGTCGAGCACAGAAGCTAGCGTTGAAATAGATGCGTTATTTGAGGGTATTGATTTTTACTCTAAACTCACAAGAGCGCGTTTCGAAGAATTATGTTCAGATCTATTTCGGCAAACCCTTGCTCCGGTTGAAAGAGCACTCAAAGATTCTAATTTGAATACAAGAGAAATACATGATGTTGTTCTGGTAGGCGGCTCAACAAGAATACCGAAGATTCAAAAGTTGTTACAGGTAGCGGATGTTGCATAATACAATTTGTAACGTTATGGAGATAATTTATTAACTTACACTTCATGTATTACAGGAATTCTTCGGTGGAAAAACTCTGAACCTTTCCATTAATCCTGATGAGGCGATAGCATACGGTGCTGCAGTGCAAGCTGCTATTATAAGCGGTTCCAAGGACGCTCGAATCGCAGAAGTTTTGTTGGTTGATGTAGCTCCACTATCCCTCGGCATTGAAACCGCTGGAGGTGTAATGACACGTTTGGTCGAGAGAAACACTCGTATACCTACAGCCCAGAAACAAACATTTACTACTTATGCAGATAACCAACCCGCAGTCACCATACAGGTTATCGAAAGACTAACATTTTTTTTATTATAAGGACCATTAAAATACTCCAGACTTGAGGTAGGTGAATCCAAATTGCAAGAAAAAGCATTTGAAAGGAAATGTCATAACCCAAATATTTTACAGATATACGAAGGAGAAAGAGCTATGACGAGAGACAATAACTTGCTGGGCACATTCAACTTATCCGGTATACCGCCAGCTCCAAGAGGAATTCCTCAAATCGAAGTAATTGTAAATTACAACAATAATAATAAGATTCCTTCTGCTTGACTTAAAGCATGCCAGCATTTCGAAATATTAATGAAATTTTTAATATATTACAGGTTACATTCGACCTAGATGCCAATGGAATATTGAACGTCAGCGCTCAAGACAAAAGCACTGGAAGATCTGAACACATCACTATATCTAACGACAAGGGACGACTCAGCAAGAATGACATAGACAAGATGCTGAGCGAGGCTGAAAAGTTTAAAGCAGAAGATGAAGCCTCCAAGAAGAGGGTTGAAATGAGGAACCAGTTGGAGGGATACTGTTTTGGATGCAAGACGGTATGCATCATATCGCTTCTTTTATTATATTTACCTTCGTTAAATCGGCAATTGATTGAGATTATTAAATATTTTTGTTTTTTTTTTTATAAAAACTTTTACTGCCAATCGTATCGCTAATCCGGAACAACTTGCGCATTGCGATAAGAGTCATAACAAGGAGTCTAAAACGCCATATAAGACATTCTTCTGGAGACAAGTATCTTAGAATCCTTTTAACCCAGCAGAACATTATTGTTGTTAGCTAGCTCCCCAGGGATGAGCCCTAACAGGCATTGCACAGGGCAGGTTATGGGGTGGTCTATTAAGAAGACACAATAACACCTGATAGTGGCCATCAGTGTGGTTTTAATGGGTAAGAATCCCACACTGCCCGATCTCATCTCAAAAGACCTTTAGAATCCCACACTGCCCGATCTCATCTCAAAAGACCTTTCGAAGAAGGCCTTTTGAAAGTTTACCATATTAAACTAAAAAAAGATATGTAAAATAAAATCAAACATTCACAGGCAGTAGACAATGCTGGCGGAAGACTGACAGACGCCGAAAAGAACGCTGTCCGTACAGAGTGTGATAATCAGCTGCGATGGCTGGAGACGACCTCCAATGCTACTAAGGACGAGCTCGAGAAACACTTGAAGGACGCCCAGGCTGTGTGTCAACCATATATGATGAAGCTCCATGGTGCAGGGGGGGGAGGACCGAGCTGCGCGCGCCCAGAAAGCCCAGGGGGACCAAGAGTTACAGAAATAAACTAGACATCGTTAACGACACCAAAAATTTTGTATTAACAATGGCTATGTTACGGTTGGCATCTCGTCGAAACAAATTAGACCTCATACTTAACAAATTCGTTAGGACTTTTAAAAAATACTTTTCAAAGTTGCTATTATTTTATTACAGATTTTTCGATTTACACTTATAGTATAAAGGTTTTTGAAGCACATACCATGTAAAATAAAAGTTATACAACATTAAATACTGTTGTTTTATTAAAATAATACGATTTATTAAATACAAAATCATTTATTACAAAAATATAACAATAATATCGATCATTTCAATCATAATATATTAATTTTGTGAATGTGTGCATTAAATTATTCTACAAATGCAACGGTCTAAACATCTACCTTAATTCCTTTGCCACACAGAAAGCGAGGCGAAAGCAATTGTTGAATGTGATGACGTAGGTATATTAAAAACAAATTGAAATGGTTCGCCACACTCTCTGTGAGGGAGAAGGACTTAACTTGTACTTGTACTGATAATATTGCTTACGATAATCTATATTTAGGGCGTTAACTAATAAATATTGTATAAGATGTGAATATTTAAGCCTTTCATAACCATTAGGGATAGCTTGCAGTCTAACCAGATGCAGATGAATATCAGTATACTTAAATTAGATTGTACCTTTAAATATTTATGGTGCATAGTTCTGTGTACGCGTTTCAAACTAATATTACCCAAATTATGTATATTATATGTATTTTATTGCTAGCAGGACTATTCATCTTGTTACTGGCGCAATCTGGATGAGGTACTCGTAGGATTTTACAATTGAAAATTAAAAGTCATCCATGTGCTACTCAGAGTTGAAATCATCACACCACGTAAGTGAACTCCATCGGAAATTTTCATCTCTATATGAATTGGATAAGGATGATATTAGGTTAATTTTATGTGTCAAAACGATCCAGTAGTAGTCGGCATAACCTTAAAAGTTTTCTTAATATCATTTAAACCGAATAATATTATGAGAAATGGTCCGCTTAGCCAACATGGCAAATTAATCATGCACTTTTGTGGTTTACAATGGTAATGTATAGCTATAGCATATGTCATACATATGCTATAGCTATACATATAGCTACACGTAGTGTGATAAAAATATCATGTATCAAAATTCATTTAATTTACCTAATAATAATTTAGGAGTCACTTCATTGCTTTTCAAGCATACAATGGTTTGTTTCAAAATTAAAATTAAAAATGTACAGTAGACAAAGGAATAAGGTATACAGGCAACGAACGACATTTTGGGCCTTTTACATAGATAACATTATTTATAAAAATAAATATTCGCCAAAGGCAAACTTACACCTGCGTTTTGACATGTATTGCGTGATACGTTAATACACATAATCTTTGTCCATCACAAATGTCGTTAAGTGCCTGTAATATTACTGTATTATGGATTGTATTATGTAATAGTGCCTGAATAATTAAGTATAACTATGTTAAACGGTCTTATCGGCTTGTACACACGGCTACACATCATCATCAACCCATTAAATTGTCCCGCTGCTGGGCACGGGTCTCCTCTCAGTACGAGAGGGATTAGGCTATAGTCCACCACGCTAGTCTAGCAGGTTGGCAGACTTCACAAGCTGTCAAGAAAATCTCTTAGGCTTGAAGGTTTCCTCACGATGTTTTCCTTCACCGTTTAAGCGCGTGATAATCAATATTAATACGCTCATAACTTTGAAGTCAGAGGTGAGTGCCTTGGATTTGAACTCGAGACCTTTGACTTGACAGTCCAATAGTCATATCTCTAGGCTATAACTACACATCAAGCTATACAAAACCTGTTTAGTCTGACCTCCCATTGTAAAGGTTTTCCACACTATTCAAGGCCATCTTATACTGTACGTACGTAGCCGTGCGTACAATAACCATTTTTTTGTCCGCCACATTACAGAAAGAAAAATAAATGAGAAACATTATAAATAATCGACCATAAAACATAAAATCAGGAAAAGTATAATTAGTTTCAGAACTTGTACACGCTGCACACTGTCATGGCTGTCTGGGTTATGGTATGATCAACACTTGAGCTTAGGGGAAAGTTTCATTTTAAATGAAATACGTCACTCAAGCTATGATTTGCTTTTTTCTTAAATATATTATGGTAATCTGTCGGGTATGTACTAAAGCTTTGTATGTATGGGTAGACGAGTATTATTTTAGTGTAAGTATCAAGCCTGCCACAAAAGACAAATACAATATTGTGCATAGATTTGACACTGTCATTTCAAACAAATATGTCTAACACTACTCTAGCATTGATCTACATAACTATACTTATGCAGGGATGTGAAGATACTGTTTTTATACAAATACATCAATCAAATACAATACTACTAAACAAATAATCTAAATTTTAATGCATATTTTCATACATATAGTCACACAAGCAGTGATCTATCTGTACTTATGTTATATATATGACACTTTCTCACAAATGCGTTACTGGAACGCGACTTTTGTACCATGTGATAAGAATGTACTCTGTCTTTTCTTAAAACTCTTTTTGAAGTTGGTAAGGATGATATAATCAGCCTAATATCGATATTCTTAATTAAGAATATAATAAACCTGGGAAACGGCCCAACATGTCAAAATTATTGAATAAAATAAATAAAATCCATTTATTTAAAATCAAATTTATCCATAGGTTTGTCATTTATTATTATAATTATTACAAACACGTGTGATAAAAGATATAATGTATCAAAATGCATTTATGTATGAGTTATTTCATTGCTTTTCAAGCATTCAATGTTTTGCATTATTAAACTATAATTAAAATGTACAGTCGACAAAATAGTTAAGTTATACTCGTGCACATATCACTGTATTCCATACTAATAACAGTTGCTAAGAAATAACTATGCGTGTCTGAAATTGACGCAGGTGAATTCACTTAATAAGTGATTTTGTACAAAAATATCGAAATAAGTAACGACAATAATCACGAAGCCGAAACATTTGTCTTTACGTGTACTAAGAGCACAACTTCAGACACGGAAATTGATTTAATAATAACTGTAATAGTGTTCATTGAATACTGACCTTTAAAGACCGGAGTCTATTTCTTGGGACTCATAACATAAATCCATAAATAATGCATATAAATATTGCTTGTTTGAACTTCTGGTTAAATACAATGAATTAATAATATACTTTGTCATATTTCGTCTACAATTCAACAATTGTAATCACTCGATCTGAGTATGTATATCTCTTATCTTAGAATATGTATAGCCCAAAAGCTACACTACTTTTTAAATGAGTAGGGTCAAATTTGTCATTCTGTGAACGTCATGATAAGTTGATACAGGACGCGTTCCACTTGGCGTTCACAACGATCACGCTCACTACCGCAGTTTTTCCCGTTCCACTTGCTTGTGAGCGTTACTGTCGCAAACATAAGTGGAACGGAGTTTAGGATTTTCTCAACGATCACTTCGACCCACATTTTTAGATGGGTCGTTGTGGGTGTCGCGAGGGCGTAAGTCATGACGTCATGAGTGACGTTTTCACCGCGACCACAACAACCACGGTCGCCACGTGGAAAGGCTAAAGGAGTGTTTTGATCGTTGTGATCGCCAAGTAGAACGCGTCCACAGTGGACAAATCTAATTTTCACTTCAGTAGCTCAAACGTAGGTTCTGCTGCCTGAAATCAGTGAGCAAAATGCGATTTTGCTCACTGAGTGAGACAAAGTAACTTTTTAATATTTTTTTCAGAAAGCCGCGAATATCTTATTCAGCCTTGGGTTAATCATACAATTCGAAACATTCACACTCTCAAGTATTTCCCGCCATAAGAAAGAGAGAGAGACAAAGACCAGCCCTTTCGAAGTTCCGATTTTGAATTCGACCTCAAAGACAAACATGTTCGGAATTTCATACTAACTAAAGAAATTTTGCAAAAAGCAAATTATGTCTTTTAATATAATTTATTGAATTTTTAACTTATTGTTGTATTTAAACGAAAATAAGTATTTACTGCAAATAAAACTGATATTTAACCTGTAAATATTTATTATCTCCTAAAGTGTTCTCGCTGCTGAAGTGAAAAGTTATGTGTGTTACACGAGAGCAAAGTTTTTTTGCATCTCGTGCCTTCGAATCCCACGCCACACAGGATCAGGATTCAAGTTTAGAATCACTCGCTACGCTCGTGATTCAATCGTTGAGTCCTTCGCTTGCTCAGGATTCAAAATCAGCACTTGCAGCAAAAAACGACTTTGCTCTCTTGTTGCACAAATTACTATTAATACAGCTGTCTTGCGCCACTCCTACCCGTTAAAACGCTGTTGAGTTTAAAAATAAACAGGATGGCATAAAAATGGTTGAACGCGGCTTCTATTTTATACTTATTCTATTGTACCTATAAATAATTTGCATAAAACTTTACAAAGCTAATGTAATAAATATAATCTTAATGATATTATAATTCTTTATATAGAATATAGGTAACTATGAAATCATTTGTGCCTAATAATAAACCTCTACACTAAATATGATTCGATGTTAATTTGCTAAAAGTGATAACATCATTAATCACTTAGGCACTGATTTATAAGCACTATTAATTTGCTAAGCTTTCTATTATAATGTGGAATAGAATTTAATGGTCATAAAGATGATGCAGAATGCATAAAAAAAAGCATCTATATCTGCATTATGGTTAAAATAATAAGCCACAAAAGAGCTTAATGTGCAATATTTTACTGTGACGGCTTCATAGCTTTTGTACATTTTTGTGCATTCTAGCGTGGACAATTCTACAAGATTATTCAAAATGAGCTATTAAATCAAATGAGTTCTTACTTTACTAAAATTCTGTCTTTTTTATTTTTTTTATAGCCTCTTTTGTGTCATGCATACGAAAGCGATATCTTCCCGATTATTATAGTATTGTAACCTTTTTATTGTGCCCTTATGGAGTAATAAAAGAAGTAGAATAATAAAAACACCAAACCGTGAAATACCCCTTAAAAAAACCCTGTACCACTAAAACATGAGTTTAACATAAATCACAGAATTGCCTAATACCTAAATAAATATAGGCGTAAATCACAAGACGAAAGTAACTGGGGGTTTTTGATTCTGCTCAAACGTAATCATTCGTTTTCTTAACTTTAAGTTTTAGTTTTATCGCGTCATTTCTTTTTAAAAAAGCTTACTAGCATAATGGGTTGCACATTACTAGTATTCTTGTTAACTCCTCGTGCTAAGCTAAATGCCTGTGTTACGAGTAGGTTCACCTTGTAGTGCAATAGGTGAGTTTCCAACCGACAACCACATGATCGCACTACCGCCGCTTCAGATTTGAAAATGCTCTTTATATCATATTCTAACATAACATAACATAACATACCATCACGCCTGTATTCCCCGAAGGGTTAGGCAGAGGTGTACTGAAGTACACCCACATTTCGCCGGTATGTTTAGGTCCAATGTAATAGGAGGCGAGCCCATTGCCATCATATTCTATTTCATATTATAAACGCTAGCTGTGCCAAGCGCTTTCACCCGCTTGCTTGTTTCATCAGAATCGAACAGTGATGTAAAATAGCCTATAGCCTTCCTCCAGCATAGGGCTATCAACTCCCAAAAATCATCCTGATCATCCAAATGATCATCCCTTCTTTTCATACCTACCTATCACGAAATGAGATAGGGATATTTTAAAACATTTTTTCTCCTTAGTTCACTTTTTGTTATAAGGGAGCTTTAAAACAAATATTTAAAGTTTGTCAAAACAATTGTTAAACACGGCTTTGATTACTCAATTACTTTCGCCTTGTATCCATTTTTTTTATTGCTCATTATAAATACGTATTTGTACTAAATTCAAACAAACTTCAGCAGTTTATGTACAAATGCTGCCTGGATTTCATCGGCCCTGAAAATAAAGACGATTACTTAAGATGATGTCCTTAAAATTTCATAAGGCTAAAACTGTTGCGTAAGCTTGTCAAGAAAACGGGTAACTCGGTATTCCCCAAACGGTTAAGCAGAGGTGTAAAAATGTACACCCACACTTCGTCGGTATGTTTAGGTCCCATATAATAAAGGGCAAGGCTATGGTCATGAACTGGGCACAAATCTGGACTCGCTAGCTGCTAATGAGAATTTCATAGAAAACTCGAATAACACTATGCTCGACCGAATCATCATCATCAACCCATTACATTGTCTCACTGCTGGGCACGGGTCTCCTCTCAGTACGAGAGGGATTAGGCTATAGATTGGTAGACTTCATACGCCGTCAAGAAAATCTCTCAGGCATGCAGGTTTCCTCACGATGTTTTCCTTCACCGTTTTAAGCGCGTGATAATTAATTATTAATACGCACATGACTTCGAAAAGTCAGAGGTGCGTGCCTTGGATTCAAACCCGAGACCTTTGACTTGGCAGCCCAATGGTCATATCACTAGGCTATCACTGCACGCATCTACTACCTACATCACGACCGAATCTACTACCAAATAAATATTTTACTTCCTCTGTGTCCTCCTTCCTCATCATTATTTAAATACATTTAGTGGTCTAGCGCAACTGCTACGCTAGGTAAACTACCTACAATTTAAGTTTTTAATCAAACTTCGACAAAAGAAACATCCGTATAATATTAAATACTACTGTTTTATAATAATCTCTGGATCACCCCAAGGTTGTCTAGCAAAAAATGCCAAATGTCATTAAGACCGTCTTTGCACCAACGGTGCATAAAGAATAAATTAATTAATACACTATTGTATGGTCATGCAATAAAAAAATATGCGACTTGGGAAACCTACTTTTTTTCATCGGTTAAAAATAACCATTCTAGGAGACAATCTGAGACAATAGCGACGACAGGTTTTTGTTGTACAGTCACCATCAAATATATCGGAGGAAACTATTCATAATTATCTAAACAACTAGAAAAATTAAACCATATCTCGGTGACACAATGGATGTTTTAGAATGAACACTACACACGGCAGCTGTCATTCTGACATGTATTTTATGCCATTGAGATAAAGTATAATTTCCTTTGTTGCTCAGATAATTATGACGTCTGTTCGCTCCGATATATTTGATGGTGACTGTACCTAATTATATTATTATTCTTGATTCCTGCCTCCTAGTTACTTTGAAATGGTTATTAAATATTGCATAGTTTTAAGGGTGACATTATCACTAAGTGATAAAACCTCGTTAAATAAATAAAGATTTAAAAAAAAGTTAAAATGTCACTTACTTGTTTCTGGTGACGGTATGCATCAAATTGATGATGTATCGAGGGCAGACGTCTTCGTGCATCACTCGCGCATGGAACAGCAGACCTTGACAGAGGCAGTACAGGATCTCTACCAGCGGCCAGCCCTCAGGAATCATGCCCTTTTGATAGGCCCACGACCCTAAGATCTAAAAGTGAAGATTGATTTTTATCGTACCCTATATAATATATTATAGAAATACTGTTGTGTAATGTTCAGTTCAGTTACAATATATTGGGTGAAAGCGCGTTGCGACGCGCTTCCACCCAATATATTGTAACTGTCAGCGTATAATTGTGGCATTATTATATAGACTGTCATAAGAGATAGCTGTTTTACTCGTTCCTCGGACATGCGCGGTATGTTGAAGTCCCATGTAATAGGGGGCGATCCTTTTGCCACACTGGGGACAAATCCAAACTCCAAGCTGCTCCTGAAAATCTTATAGAATAACCTGATAACACTGTTCGATCTAGGAAACGAAATCAGTCGGTAAAGAGTAATGAAGAAATTTGTTTATTAATTTTTAGACAATAAAATTTTGCATAAGGGTGCTCTCTCATCTCACGAAAGATACGTCGGCGTATCGTAAGCGTAGATTGTCATTTTTGGGGAAACCCAACAATCGTTTTTACACTACTTTCTGCTAAGAAAACGATTTTTAACCAAAAGTTTTAATACTAAATTGGGGATAAATTATTGTTGATGTCTTAATTTCTACTGTCATGTACCTAGAATGTGTCATAGGATAACAATTTGCGAAAAAAACAAAAAAAAAGCTCGCAAGGCTGAAAGTACTCGACTGATTTAAAAAAATCTTTCACCAATAGAAAGCTACATTATTCCTGAGTGACATAGGCTATACAACATTATTTTTAGTATATGCGAAACCAGAATATAGTTTGTACAGAATAAGTAACTGAATCTTACAGCATATTATATTTTTTCCCAAAAATTTTAAGTACTTAAAACGCTATTATACGCGCACAAATCAGGTCACTGCCGGTCATAGTGGCACTAGGCGGGGGCGCTCAGCAGGGCAGGGGGTAAAACAACCACTTCAATCGCCCAAAGTCGATGCTACAGATTGATGTGACGGACAACCAGATAACATATCAAGCTTATAACTTTGATATTTTTTAAGATACAGTGTTGAAACTTTGTACATAGATTCTTTGCCTAAAAATACTAGACACGTGTTTCGTGTTTCGCATATACTAAAACTGACCTTGTTTATTATCCCGTAAAATGACAAGAAACGTATTCTCCACGCGAGCGAAGGCGCGAGCAGATATCTAGTTATCTTATAATTACCTGTAATGATGAAGTAACAGGCGCCAAAGCGATGGGCGTCGACGGCGCCGCTCTAAACGCCAGTCCTGACAGGAAGCCGGCGGGTAGCGCATACATCGCGCTGTCCTTGCCGTGAGTTCGACATAACAGGCACACTACTAACTGAAAATAATTGTTTTTTTTTTAAACAAAACTGACTCAAGCAATGTGTGGTTCTTTATGCATCTTGAGAAGCGATGGTCAGACACAAACTAATTGTATATGGACTATCTCGAATATACTTCATATTTATTTATTTAGAATATTATCTTATCTTTACCTCGGAGGCAAGAGCAAACCCACTTCTAAAGAAAAAAAAATCTCGCATCTATGATGTACAGTGTCTTATAGCTGTTACTTGACCCACCCTAGGTGGGCCGGCGGCGTCTAAGTAGGTCAGGTAACAGCTATAACCCACTGTACATGTAAATGTTAGGTACTGCAAAAGCCCGAAATACGGTAAATCCTAAGATTTTCCAACTCTGGACGTTAAAAGTCCGAAAATTTAATACCGACTCGTATAATTTAGGTTTAAAGCTACAAGCCTTGGATTTAATTTTGTTAATTATATAAATGCGCTGAAATTATTGAGAAAAAAAAATTGTGTGCTGCAGATATTTTCGGAGGTCTAAACTGTTCATTGATCTGAACAAATAATAAAATTATACTATATCTCAATGACACAAAGGATGTTTTGCAATGTAAGGTGGCCAGCACATCAAGTTACCACAAAATGTCAAATTTTCTCAGTTGATTTTGAACTTTATCTACAACAATTTAAGGTTTAAAATCATTTGGAGAAATTTGACAGTTTTGAATACCTTGACCTGGTGCCGACTGTACATCATACACGGCAGCTGCAGTAGCTGCACGGTGGCAGCATTTTAACATATATTTTATCCAATTGAGATAAAGATTAATTTGTTTAGTAATGGAGATCATTATGAATTATCTGTTCGATATTAAATGATTGTGTATTTAATGCTAACTGAACAGTATCTATACTTTATGAAATATGGAATGTAGTTATTATTTTAGTGAAGGAAAAATACGACCGCGGGCAGGATTCGAACCTGCGTCTTCTGGTTAAGTACACCAGACGCTATGACCGCTAAGCCACTGCGACCCCTACCCCCCATGACGAAATTTGCCTTCACCTTTTTTCTTTGAGGCGACGTCGAATGGAATGTAAACAAACTTACCCTATAAATACCGATGTATCCTCCGAAGAACACTCCTAACTTCAAGTGTGACAGTTTCAATGATTTCAAAGCTTTAGTAGGTGTCAATATTTTGGGTATTATAGTCCTAAGTATTGTCATTGCGCACCCGACGCCGAAGAGTTGCGCAGTGCCCTGAAATGTCACAAATAAGATTCATTGGTGGTTATTCTTTTTTTAATATTTTAACAGGTTTGTAATATTGAAAGCAAAAATAGTTTTTACGGATTTTATCGCGGTACATTGATATTATTTTCAATACGAGGTCTAATGTTCGCGTAAGTTTCAGAAACCAGGTTTAAGTTTAAACACAGCCTTAATCTATAAAAAAATCCCAACGCCATCACGCCTGTATTCCCCGAAGGGTTAAGCAGAGGTGTACTAATGTACACCCACAGTTCGCCGGTATGTTTAGGTCCCATGTAATAGGGGGCGAGTCTATTGCCATTAACCGGGCACAAATCCAGACTCTGAGCTGCTACTGAGAATTTCATAGAAAAACCCAATAACACTTTGGCTCGACCTGGGAATCGAACCCAGGACCTTTAACGTACTAGACTAACGAGGCAGTTATTTTCACCAATTCACCATTATTTGACCCGTCAAGTGCCATATTGTAGACACTATGCAAAATCTATTGTTTTACCCTCAAGAGACCACTACGTGCGGCAGTGAATTAAGATACTTTTTTTTTTACTATGTGTACCTTTAAAATATAATTCATGCATGGTCCCTTATGTGGGCAGGCAGGGCTTCTGCCCTCAATTCCAGTCATCGGCTCACCGACTTCTTTGGATACCCTCGGAGGTGAGAAGAACCTAAAATATAAATATATTTAAAATCAAATCTTTAAAGAAGTATTTATATTTAGTTTCAAAATTTTTAAAGTAAAACCAAAGTATTCTAACTTGCGATTATATACCATACAGCTCTTATTGAAGCAGTATTTTTCAGGTCCTATAAATAAATTCAGGAAAGGGCAGGAAGAACATTTTTAGGTCCCATGTTACGACTACCTTCACAATCGCCAGTACATCAGGTTATACAAAACTGATAAATTTCTCCAAATGAATTTAAAACTTAAAACGTTAGTGGTTCAGTTCAAAATCGAATGAAAAAATTTGACAGTTTGTGGCAACTTGATGTGCTGGCCGTACATTATAAGCTGATCTCGCATTGGATACGCATTTCCGTACAATGTGAACTCAGCTTATATTGGAAACGTATAGCTAGATGTGATGCGTGTGTAATAGGGAACAAGTATATTGGCATAAATGATATTTGTTAAGCTACAAATGGGATGGAGATTTTCATACGTACCAAAACAAAGGCGTTCGTTTCTCGTTTTCTCTGTCTAATCGCATAAGATAGAAGAAGACGGCACTACTCAACATGAAGATTAAGGTTTCCTTCCCAGGAGACCGTCGGAGCCATCCTTTCATTTCTAATGTCCGTACCCAGTACTCGAACACCTAGAAATAAAAATTATAAACTTTTCACTATTAAAAAACTTTTATTTAAATATGAGCATTTGGACTGCCAAGTCAAAGGTCGTGAAGAATCCAAGGCACGTACACACGGCTACATGTCAACCTATACAAATCCAGTTTAAGCTGATCTCGCATTGTATAGGATTCCCATACAATAAGAGGCCAGCGTAAACGTGGTTTTGTATAGCTTGATGTGTAGCCGTGCGTACCTCAAACTTTTAGAAATATAATAATTATAAAATATTCGTACATTAATTCTTTGTTTATACAAGGTCAGGTTAAGTATATGCGAAACACGAAACACGTGTCTAGTATTTTAGGAAAAGAATCTTTGTACAAAATTTCAAAACTGTATCTTAAAAAATGACAAAGTTATAAGCTTGTTATGTTATCTGGTTGTCGGTCGCATCAATCTGTAGCATCGACTTCGGGCGACTGAAGGGATTGTTTTGCCCCCCGCCCTACTCTGCGCCCCCGCCTAGTGCAACTATGACCGGCAGTGACCTGTTCTGTTGTGTGCGCGTATAGGTACTCGGTATATGTACTTACAATTTTTTGGAAAAAATATAACATGCTGTAAAAAATATTGGAATCGATTCAGTTACTTATTCTGAACAAACTATATTCTGGTTTCGCATATACTAAAAATAATGTTGTATACAAATATACAAATGTACCTAGTATGCGTCCCGTCTATGTAAATAAATTTATTTTCTTTCTTTCTTTCTTTTACATCTTGAGGAAACCAACATGCCAGAGAGAGTTTCTCTAAGGAATGACAGACAATACTGATGTCTAATAGACAAGATGATTAATTAATTGTGTTCTATCTTCAACTCTATCTCATCATCCTAGCCTTTTCCCAATTATGTTAGGGACATATACATATATGTAGGTATATATCCTACTTTCAGTTTAACCCGATACGAAGTGACTGCCATAAGACCTTTGCGACCTAATTCTGGGCAACACCGATATTCTAAGGATAGGCTAGTTGTCAGCCATTGAAGGCTTCTGACTAATACTAACGATTGTCATAGTCGTTCGTATGACAACCGGGACCAACGGGTTTACGTGCTCTCCGGGGCACGGAGGGATCTCGATGTAGGTATTTAGAATGGTCAGCGGAGTTATAGCTTAGCCATGAGCCTCTCGTAATAAGATCCTTAATTTTATAAAAATGAGCGTTGTCATTATTATTGAACAACGGCAACACTTCTATAATCAGAACTGCTTGTTTAAGGCTTAAGCGTCAGATTAGATGAGATTTAGGTGTAAATTGAAATTTTTCGCCGAATCCACTATTTTACACCAAAATCTTCGACGATAACGATTTTTAAGCAAAAGTTTTAATACTCAATTGTGAATAAGTTATTGATGATGTCGCAATTTCTACTGCCATTTACCGAGAATGTATGTTATAGCCGAAAAAAATGCGAAAAACCAAGAAAAAATTGATATTACGCGCTCAACCCCGACGCTCGACGAAGCACGAGAAAATCTGAGCTCCTAGTAGGTATAATCAAACGAGCACGGATTGTACTTTGACATTGCCTCGCAAATTCAAATTTCAATATATACAGGTATTGAACGTGATGTTTATCTATAATACTCATAAGGCTAATCATCATATCATATTGATTATAAAATATAATTTCGATAGAAAGAATTACGACGACGTTCACACAAGAAGGCAACAACACAATGTACAAAATAAGCGATTAAGTATTTATCGGTGAACCACTTTAATCCAGATATCAAGTAAATTATTTTTTCTGCATCCATACATTAGTGAAAATATCTTTAAAATATACAGTGTGGAAGGGACATCGACGCACAACCGTTTACCATGAATTCAGTACATGATTCAGAACCTCCTTACATGGGTTATGTAAATGATAAATCATATTTATTTTTGAAAATAGATGTTTAAAAGAAAATGTTGTATATTTTATAGTCAAGATAACGCCGGCCGTCCCCAATTGAAAAGACATTTGGAACTAAATTGCCTAATAAAGATCGCAGTATCTTTGATGTTACGTTTAGGGGTACAGTAGTGCCCCCGGCAAGACGAGCCGAACGAAGAATAAGATAGAAAAAGAAGTTAGAAGGGTAGAACCTACTTATTCTCGAAGGGTTTCGTTTCGTCGTAGCTTCGGTCTGGATTGTTATCTCATGACAGTGCTTTTAATAGTCCATTAAGGAGTGCAAGATGCTCGTTTGATACAAAAAAAAAAAACAATTTGTATATTTAATTATTTCGGTTTTTATTTCGTATATTAATTTGTTGGTCCAGCCATTTTCGGCGATGTCCTTTATATGTGATTGTCTCGGAAAAATAATAACAAAAAGGATTTGTCAAATAACATAAGTGTTTAAAGATATGGATAAACAAATGAGCAAGCATTTATTTTTGGTGTGGAAGGAGGTAATAGACTTAAAGAGGTTTCACAAGTTGTTTTTTAATGGGTATATCTTTGCATGCAGGCTATTGGTAAAATACTTATCTATGTACCAGATAGAAGTGTGTCCTTATATTTGTATGGACTCCAAAACGACTGGAGAAATTTTGGCTAAATTTTTAGGTAATCTTCAGATTAGCCCAGCAAGTGATTCTGAGTGAAGGTAGAGATCGTTTAAGTAAACAGAAACCTAGCTAAAATAAAAAAGTTAGAATATAACTTTATATATCTTTTCCGCGTTTTCATATAGGTAGGTATGTAGTTTCGTTACGACCCATGACGATGTTTTTGTTACAAACCATTGAGTAGGTACAGTTTCCTTTTATTTTGCTTATCAACTTGTAAGTAGGTAGTTAAACAGGTTATAGAGAACTTCACACAGTAGGTACCTATGCCGTAAATAACATATACCTGGTTTCTAACACTTACGCGAATATTAGACATTGAAATAAAACTACTTTTTACGGATTTTATCGCGTTATATTGATATTTTTAAATTCCCGACGTTTCGGATCCTTTACAGCATCCATGGTCACGGGTGGACTGTGACGGGTGGACGGGTCGGGAATTTAAAAATTAAAATATCAATATAACGCGATAAAATCCGTAAAAAGTAGTTTTATTTCAACATATACCTATTATTTCTAGAAGTTATTCTCAATACTCAACATATTATGAACTAGATTGAGATTTTATACCTAAGCTCCGTACGTTATACAACTACCCACTAGAAATAGTGTGGAATAGTGAAATGGGCTATTCAGGATCTAAAGCACAAACAGCACTACTTATTCCCGAAAAAAGAATAGATTGGGTAGGAATCAGAACTAGGATGTTACTTGATAGTTCTTTTTTCAATTACATAAGTACTTTTTTAATCACCTTCAATCTCATAATGATTTGATATTGTATCTACTTTGAGATAAATGCAAACAATATGAGATTTTCTTATCGATTACTGACAATAATATCAAAGGGCTGTGTCCATTTCGCCTTTTTTAGTGCAGAAAGTCCTTATTTCGGACTCGTACCAACTAAAAACAGCGCTGCCGTACCCTATAGTCCAGGCCGTGGGATTTTTAATATTATCCACGCACGATCATGACAAGCATAATCACCAATAATCATAAATCACCACCATCAATCGGTATATTCACCAGAACCCATATGCAGCTATCACTTGCCAAGTTGCAATATTCCTTAGCACACGACAAATCTTTTAAAACAACTGAATAGCGTTACAGTATCGGAAATTTAAGGAATTTCGAAAGAAATTCGTATCTAGTTAGATCTAACTTTTTTTATTAGCGAAGCTGTGATCCCTGTGCTGTTTTTTGGTAACTTGGCTTTCTTTTACATTTGTTTGTAGGATAAAATTTTCAAAATACACAACTCATTTAGTAATATTTACACCCAAATAACCAGTCCACTGCTGAACGAAAACCTATTTGGTAAGGTCTTTCAAAAAGGTCAAGTGCATAATACCTACTTACAACCGTCGCGTGTGAAATAAACAAGGCTCATAGCAAGTGACATTATTCCCTTCCCATTTAAGCAGGTGTCCGAATCTTATGGACCTGTACATAAATGCATCAGTGGCATAAATTTACCTGTACATTAATGCATATGTGGCATAAATTTAAATAGAAATAAAGTTAAGTGATACTTATTTGTTGTTGTTTTTACACAGGCTACCGGGTCGTATACCTTTTGTTTTCTTTAAAGTACAATAATACGTTTTTTTATATAAAAATATTGAATCGTGCATAATGACTAAAGTAAGAGTGGTGTCTCTTATGGAGCTATACTACACGATCAGGCCCTCGGCGCCTCACAACAAATTGAATATTTTTTTTCTATGTTATCATTTTATTAGACTAATTAATTGGCACTTGGCACAAAGGCCTCTGAAGCCATGCCAAAAATATAACAAAAAAAAAGGCTAATCAATTTATGGTAGTAAATAATTAAATGGTATTGAGTCTGATAAGAATCATAGGTACATTATATAAGGGAATACAGCGTGTTGAAAATACAATTGTTTTAATTTAAATAATTTATACATTTTCTGCTGGTTGTATTGGTTTTGATACAAAAAATGTTACATTACCTAGCAAGGATAATTAGTGTTATGTAAGAATTTTATTTCAAAAGAGTGTCTATGGAGTTTCTTGCCGGATTCTTCTCCATAGGATCAACTTTTCTTCTCCATAGGACAAACGTTTATGACTAGAGTCATAAACGTTTTCATAAACGCTTGTAAAACACTTGATTTAAATGCTTGTTAGAATTTTAGATTGGAACTCATATAAAACTAGAGAAATTACCTAGTATATTCTGACCACTTTTTAAGTGTTGTTCATGTTAATCAAAATTAAGAACATAACATACCTCCACACTTGCAGTCCCTAAAGGGTTAGGCAGGGGTGTATTTATGAACATCCACAGTTCGCCCGTAGATGAATATAAAAACTTTTTTTTAGGCCTTATCTTCCTACTGCAGGGCAAAGGCCTCCCTACTCTTCTTCCACTCCTCTCAGTTCATAGCTTTTTGCGGCCAATTCTTCTTATAAAGGTCTAATATGTATGTTATTATATTCATTTTCTTAATAATCAGGTTCACAATGAGCAGTTTCAGAAGTAGCGACAATATTTCCAATGAGCATACTTTATTTCAAAGAATACTTTAGAATTTTTAGATCAAAACATAGAACTTCATTGAAAGAACTTACTTACCAGATTCACAAATAAGTTGAGTACCATTACTCTTCGGTACGGGGGCTCAAAGTAAATGGCAAGCCCACTGACTGTGCATGGTAGTAGCACCGCCGTATAATATGAAAACTCACTGAAGAACAACTTCCTGTAAACAAAATAATTATGTCACAGTGCTGGCAACTGTTTAGACCACAATAAGGAAAAATAGAAAACTTCCAGAAAAAAAAAAAACATAACATACCATCATGCCATAGTCCCCGTTTCACGTATTCCCCGAAGGCGTGAATGTACACCCACATTTCGCCGGTATGCTAAGGTCCCATGTAATAGGGGGCAAGCCTATTGCCATTAACCGGGCACAAATCCAGACTCCGATCTACTACTGGGAAGTTCATAGAAAAACCCAATAACACTTTCCTTGACCTGGGGAACCCAGGATCTCTAGCGTAGCAGTCGCACTAAGGACCACTAGACTAATGAAGAATTAAAAATAAAGCTTGTGAATTTTGTAAATTGGATGTTACCAATGGGCAATTCTTTTAGCATGTTGGTTGAGCAATTAGCTGCTATTCTATGAACCTTGTACAAATGATCCCCACACTGATACTTTTTATGGTAATTGTTGTTTTGGGTCTTGGTGTTCATGCAAGTGAGATTTGTGATTGTAAGATCAGCTTAGCATTCTAAAACTAAATTTGTATTTTTTTTTATTATATAAGAAGGCTAGAACAGAAATTTACCTGAATATACAGTTTAATGTCACAAATGAACTTCCCACGGTCAATCCAAAAATGCCAGACTTTAAATACAACTTAAACTGTTGTAACATTTCCTTTTTACTTAATTTTTTCCCTTTCATTAATATTTGGATCTGAAACAAGAACATAATTTTAGTACTCAGAAAAACAAAAAAAGAAACTAGTTACAAACTTTTTACTGTGACACTTCCAGTTTAAGTTCTATATTGCATTTATGTGTAACATAAATGTGTAAACAAATGGTGAAGCAGGGGTGGGTCCGTTTTATTATTTAGTAAAGGGTTATTGGTAAACTTCCATCACATATATTTTATTAAAGGTTATGGTTATTTTTGTTATTTATAGTCATTTTTAAAATTATTGGAATACCATCACTTTTTTTACATAAGTAGGTTTACATACTTTGTTTTTTTTAATATGATAAGATTCAACATGCAATGCAAGTAAGCGGCCATCTAACTATTCATTATGTAGGTATAAGAACTACGTTTTAAAAAAGAAATTGCTATATTATTATTATTTTCGCCAATAACTTCCCAAACTGTTTTAGACAAAATTAATTTATTATTTTTTGAAGGCGGTTTAACTCCTCCACCACCACCTCTGAAGTATGACCTACCAAACTAAAAAACAATCATCAAAATCGGTCCACAATTAGGGGAGATATTGCGTAACAAACATACATACAAAAAACAACATACAGACGAATTGAGAACCTCCTCCTTTTTGAAGGCGGTTTAACTTTTTTGTTAAAAGTATTTTTAAGTGCAATACCTATACTGTGAAAATGTATGGAACAGTTAGTTATTTTGAAATATCCAATGAAAAATATCAAATAAGAGGGGTCCAGAATCATGTTCTGAATTCACAGTAAGCAGTTGTGCGTCTATGTTCCTTCCACCTTGTATAAGTGTTGAAAAAAAAATGTGTTTACCAACTTAGTATTGTACAAAGGTAGTAGAGTAGGTAAAAACGTATACCAGATCAAAAAATAAATATTACACTGTGAATGTAGTGCTTAGCAAATACTCACTAGGTAGACCATTGCATAGAACTTATAACTGCCTCTGATACAACTTATCAGCATGGTCCTTGTAGCATCAGAACATCTATGCGTCCAGGGATGAATGAGTTCCTGGCATTTACAACTACTGCAAGCGGCTTCGAACCAAAGTTTACTAGCTTCAACCATTTTTATAATATTATCACTATCACTTCCCGATGACTACTTGTACCCCACACTATATTATTGCACTGACAATTTATGAAAGATGTGATACGGAGACAGTTCACTTAAATTAAAGTATTGTTGTACAAAGAGATCAACTCGGATGTGTCTTATTTGTCGAGATGTAAAATGAAACAGCAGAACTTATGAATGAATCGGTATACAGAAATACTGGTCAGAGAGTAGACTTAGGGGCAAAAGTGAGTGGAATGGTGAAAATAAGAAGGAAAAGAAACGTGCTTGAATTGAGTTCCTTCCTATTTCTAAGAGCACACTTCACTTTACCTTACCACTTCCACTGACTGACTGATTCTACACGTCAAACGATTTCAAATCTGTCAGATCCTGACACTGACAGACCTTTCTCCAGACACTAACAGTGACAGTATCTGTGGGTACACATAGGCCGCATTCCACTTGGCGATCACAACGATCACGGTCACTACTGCAGTTTGTCCCGTTCCACGTGCTTGTGAGCTTTGCTGTCGTAAACTCAAGTGGAACGGAGTTTAGGATTTTCTCAACGATCACTTCGACCCACCTTTTTAGATGGGCTGTCTTGGGCGTCACGTGGGCGTTAGTCATGACGTCATGAGTGATGTTTTCGCCGCGACAACAACGACCGCGGTCGCCATGTGGAACGAAGAAAGTTCTAAACTCCGTTCCAATTGGATTTATGACTGTAACGCTCACAAGCAAGTGGAACGGGAAAAACTGCGGGCGTGAGCGTGATCATTGTGATCGCCAAGTGGAACGCGGCTGTATACACGTAATACAAAAAATATAAATATTCTATCTAATTCTAAGGCATGTCATCGTCCTCCTATTTTACTTGCAAAATAATAAAATTATTTGATTCACATTTAAGTAATATTTAATTTTATTTCTTTTACGATAATTTGCTTCTGTACATACCTACCATTGGATACCATCTATCGAAAGTTATTAACATCACCCCTGAATTTCCCGAAGGGTTAGGCAGAGGTGAACTAATTTACACTAAGATTTACACCCACACTTCGCCGGTATGTTTAGGTCCCATCTAATAGGGGTTGATGATATTGCCACTAAGTAGTTGAATTAGTTTATGTTATAACTAGCTTTACGCCCACGGCTTCGCCCGCGTGGTTTATTGGCTTTTCTATACTAAAATATGTATGTATTGTACATATAAAACTTCCTCTTGAATCACTCTATCTATTAAAAAAAACCGCATCAAAATCCGTTGTGTGGTTTCAAAGATTTAAGCATACAAAAGGACATAGGGACAGAGAAAGCGACTTTGTTTTATACTATGTAGTGATACTCAATCGTGAATAATTTTTTTTTTGTGGCAATTGAGCCGATTGCTAATAAGTTATTATTCACGTGCCATGTACCCAGAATGTCATACAGCCGAATAATTTGCTGAAAAACCAAGAAAAAAATAATTTTGTGCCCAAAGCTTATGCTTTGGCCTTAGGCAACAAAGTAATTATGTACGCACTGCTACACATCAAGCTATACAAAAGCAGTTTAGACTGACCCCCTATTGTAAAGGTTTTCCGCACAATTGTAGGCCAGCATACTCATGCGTACTCATTTAATGTTTATATTACTGATCTCTTCTCTTCAAATCGTGAGTAGGTAGAATATTACCTTTGTAATATTCTACCTACTCGAAATAAATTCCATTAGTTCCATTCCATTCTTTATAAAATTAAACAAAGACAAAATAATTATGGTCTTTGTGGCGTAAAGGGAGAAAGTAGCACTACTTATCTTAAGATATGTAGTGACATCTAGCGCCCTACATAGAAACTCCGTCGAAGCAAATCCTGAATCGCGCAAGTGAAGTTTACCACGTGACCAGAGTATACATACAACCACCCGACATCAAGTAAGGCCGTGGCCCGCCAGGCAAAACATCTGCCTGGTCAGAAGATACTCCCTTTGGTTGAAGGAGCAACAAACCTCGCCTTTCTATAGATAAGTTGTACAATTTTTGTCAAGTGGTTATCACCTTCATCATCATATCAGCCTATTGCCGTCCACGACGGAACGATCCCAGTCTATGTGGGACGTCCAGCGACACGATGGACCAACGATTTGAAGCAGGTGGCTGGCAGCGGATACATGCGAGCTTGTTATGTATATCGTGTGAAATGTATGATTCGGACATGAAATCCGATGTTCAAAAGATGAATGATGAAACAACTATATTATATGAATGAGTACTTGGATAGGGGTCACATCGATTAATGTACCTCACTTATATCACGAACCTTCCAAAAAAGTTCAAGAGATATGTACCCTAAACTAACGAGCATGCATGAAGTTGTAAAACGAAGACAAAGCAAAATAGTATCGCAGTAGATGAAAATCTGTAGCCTACCTCAATGGGAGAAAGGCGTGATAGTATCAGAACGGGTGAAGAAACAGTTGAGTGACAATAAAGATTCAGTTTTAACTAATCCCTTCATCATCAACCCATTACATTGTCCAACTGCTGGGCACGGGTCTCCTCTCAGTACGAGAGGGATTAGGCTATAGTCCGCCACGCTAGCCTACTGCGGGTTGGCAGACTTCACACGCCGTTAAGAAAATCTCTCAGGCATGCAGGTTTCCTCACTATGTTTTCCTTGCGTGCCTTGGATTCGAACTCAAGACCTTTGACTTGGCAGTCCAATGGTCATAACACTAGGCTATCACTGCACTTAACTAATCCCTTAACTAACATTGGAAAAACAAATGACTGGAAATACTTAAATACAATCAAGTTTTTCGAAAGGGGCTAAGGCGATGTCACTAGGCATGTCTTACAATAAATAACATATTTACTCGTATATAGGATCTAAACTTGTTTTATTTCTTAGGCCATAGCTACAAAATTTCACAAGTAAGGAATACTTACTAGGAACATAACTTGAAGTGGTGTATAAAATACAGCACTTCCTTTTGTACACTCCCAGGCCATGATACGTAATGCATCTGTACAGCTATTTGTCCACGGATGTACAAGTTCATGACACTTTAATTGTACCACATCACTTTTAGATACCATAAGCTTACTAATTTCAACCATTATCAATGCAAATTTAAAAGAAAGTAAAAATTAAGAAAGACAAAAACAGCCGGATTTATGTATACTTATATTCTGCAAGTTTGTGATTTACTAACTCAAATAATGCTCCAAAGTCAAACGTACTAACTTCATTTAAAATTTTAATTTAAAATACATATGTACACATGTATAACAATAGTTGCCCTAAAATTCAATATGGTGTGGCAATACCTACTGGCTGAATGTAATTATAATACTTTGCCCAAATTATTTTGTATGTAGAGTATTAGTTCAAATCTACGAATAAATAATACTCTTTATTCGTAGGTTCAAATCAAATGTTTTTATTTATTAATAAGCTTTTACAAGCGTTTAAGAAACGTTATTGACTCTAGTTGCACGTTTCCAAAAGTTGATCCTATGGAGAAGAATCCGACAGAATCAGATAAAGTATGTACCTATCTTAGATATATTTTTTTTAGATTTTACGTTACTGTCCCTCTGCTGGGGAAAGGCTTTCCCCAACTCTTTTCAGATACTCTTTTCTTGCGCTATCCGCCTGCTCTTTTTGGACCGGCTTTGATGGCGCCTTCTATCTTCAGGCACCCATTGAGAAGAGGTCCTTGCACAGCGGTTCACGCATGCGGCTGACATTTTTTTTTTGACGGGGTTAGAAACGCTTTATGCGCTATCCTCGCCTCGGAGAGCGGTGGCGTGTGTCGTACTCCGCTCTGAAAAGAGCGATCTTCCCACTAAAACCAACATCGGCGTTTCGTTTCACCACTTTGGTGCTGGGGCTACGGGAGCGTTGTGGCATTCGTCCGCAGATGCGGCTTACATGACCCAACTAATCTCATATAACCTTTTTGGAACGCTGCGTACATTTCGATAGTCTACATGGTCAGGTTGAATTTGCTTTTGAGTCTTAATAAATAAAATATAAGTATATCTCTATAGATCATCATCATCATCACATCGTATTAATCAACTGCTAGACATGCGTTTTTTTATACATAGGTAGGTACGTATACATATTTTCACGAGTCTGTCCTGGAGGTAGGCAGAGATTATAGATCTGTAGTTGCTACGATCGTGGCACACTAAGGGGGTTTTAATCATTTTTTTTTATAAAATTACAATAAGACTACACAACTAGCCAAGCTGCATATAATTCCAGTTTATGGTTGACCTTGTACGCACGGCTACACATCAAGCTATACAAACCAGTTTAGTCTGGTCTTGAATTGTGCGGAAAACCTTAACTATGGGAGATCAGTCTAAACTGGTTTTGTATAGCTTGATGTGTACCTGTGTACTGTATAGGCTGTTCATATACTTAGAGATCATTGATTCACATCACATTTTACAGTCTTAGTCCCTGAATCATATTTACTATACACCAAAAGTGGCCATTTTAGCCCCAAGGCATCTTTTATTTAATATTAACATATCATCACGCCCGTATTTCCCAAAGGTTTAGGAAAAGGTGTACTTTATGTACACCCACAGTTCGCCATTATATTTTGGTCCCATGTAACAGAGCGACGAGCCGATTGTCATTCACCACGCAGTCCACGCACATAGCGAAACTCCGAGCTGCTACGTAGTATATTATAGAAAAATCCACTCACACATTGTTCGAACTGGAAATCAAACCCAGACCTCTAACGTAGCAGTCGCGTTTTCGACCATCAGGCCAATTTGTCATTTTTAATGTAATTTGTTATTTTATAACTAATTTTATTTTTCATAAAAGGCATTTGATCCCAATTGTTTGAAATTCAGAAAGAAAGAAAGCCTTCAATATTACATTCGATTATAAGTATATATTCAAACTTTCCGCTAAATTGTGAGTACACATTGTCTATGGTCGCCACAACACAAATTAAAGTTCTAGAATTTTCCGCTAATGTCGATTGTCGCTGCAGTCGGTAAATGGACGTTTGATGTGGTTGTTTGTCAAGAGTGTCCCATTGTCTGTTTACAGTGATTTATTTTCCAATACTATAATCCTAATTGAAGTAAAAAGTTTTAAGGAGTAGATGAAGGTGTGTATTTATTGCTTGCTCAGTTATTTTGTAAAATTAATAGTTGTAAATGTGAATACCGAATTGGCGCTTGGAGACTCAACTGTGGTACGAGTCGATTCACCTCTTTCATGTCAGCTGTACACAAAGATGCTACGCATTTGCACAGTAATCGTCAGAATAATGAATTAAATCAGTACTCTTTCTAGGAAATAGGTCCTGTTTCTATGTTGAAAGCAGGTTATGACTGTGTATTAACTGTATTCTTCAGGTTTATCCGCCGTACTACGGAGGTTATGGACTTGTGTTGTCCTTATTTTTCGAAAGAAGATAATTTATCGAAAATAGTCGTTTTATCACACCTAATGACCCCTCGCGGTGTTTTAAAGGTATATTTTGTCACTGCGTACCTCTTTAGAGTATATATTCGTTTCCATATGTATGAAAACAATCATATCAGTGTTTACGTAGATAAGTAGGTATGAAATATGGATTGTTATAACAGAAGTACTGGTCAACGTTACACAAAAATCATTACAGTATCAATTTATTCATATTGTTAAGTAGTAGTTGTTGTATTGTACACTTATATGGTAGAATAATCTTCATAACATGTCATTTCCATACATAGCTATAACAAATATTGGAACAACATTGCTAAAGTGAAATTGCAAAGAAGGTAAACAACTACAACATTAGTGTAAATAGAGTTGGATTATTTGCAATAAAATTCAACAAGTTCTATAATTCCTAGGTACCATATTATTTTGTGCTATTTAAGCTGATAATAAATAAAATTGTATTCATGCAAAGTGAGTTAAATTGATATAAAATTGACTAAAACAGTACTCTTAGTCTATAGAAATAAACAATTTGATTAGAAATGTAGTAAATCTATGCTAAGTTGAAGCGTTTTGTATATAATGCAGTGAAAAACAAGTAATAAAATATATGCAAACTACCATACATACATATTCTCTTAAGTATATATATACATATTCTCTTAAGTATATATATACATATTCTCTTAAGTATATATATACATATTCTCTTAAGTATATATAGACCACTAGACTAACAAATGTTGACTCACAAGAGTCACATAATTTATTTAAGTATATTTACTATAATTACGTAATAAATCGTGTTAAACATCTGACAGACATACAAAAGAGTTTTTAACAGAATTGATACTAAACCCAATTCATATTATCAATTCTATAGGCAGTAAAAATTCACCAAACATTTAACACAAAGGAAATAAGAACAGTGGCTATTCAAAACTTCAATTTTAGATCTTACTTGAATGGATTAGAAATTGACCTAGTTACATTGAAAATGATCATTGTTCAAGATTTTGTGGTGGAGTTGCTATGCTAGCATACATTTCAATGATTTTCCATATTTTTTGTTTGAAGTTGACAACAAAATATCCTGATTTTGAGCTTGTTTATAAAAAGAAAAGATATATATTTACAAAGGTGCCTTTGACACAATAAGAAGGCTTGTTTATATTTATATTCTTGAATTCCACTAACTTTATATAAACTTTGCTTTATATGACTGTTATGCAACCCTGGCATTCATAGGTATGCTAGCTCTTGTTCCGACATAACTGGGGTTGACTTTCACTCTACCCAGATATGGCTAGAGCTGGCCAGAGCCATCAGCGCTGCATTTCCCAATTTCTGGACAAAACCAACATTCCAATGATAAATTGGTTGTCACGGTTTTTGGGCTCCTGGCTTTCACTCAGAACTGACATAGGCGTTCATTATGACAACTGGGATTAACTTCAGTGCCGTCCAAGGCATGGTCTCAATATAATAAGAATGGTCATCCATCCATCCATCTGCAGCACAGCTTAACCTTGATAGATCAGTTGATTAGTAGAGTTTTGACTTTACCACAAGCCTCTCTTAAATATTAATTTTGATTATATTAATTTGATCTGGTAATTTCTTATACCATTGGTATTTTCATAGTTTTTCATTTCTCCCTTTAAAATTGTTGTTAAAATGTTTTGTTATCCATAGATCCGCAGTGATTGTAGGGTAGTTGGGTTACTCAGTATTGCCATAATAAAATATTATTGCATCAATATTAGAAGTGTAAGGAATCTACTAATTGATTATAAAATCTCTTGTTGACCAGGTTTATAAATACAAAGCGCTTATTGTAGTTTGACTTGGCTCACTTAATTCTTAGTATTCAACATTCAAAATAAGTATAAAAACAGCAACAAAATAAACTTTGTATACTTAATCATAAATTCCAGTAATTTTGTTTTCTAACATGCCTAAAGTATGGAATATGTATGTCATGAAGTATCATTCATCAATAAGTTATTAATTTCACCTCAATAATTAATGAGATAGAATGTAAATGCATAATGTAATACTATATTATATAGTCCATTATATATTATATAGTCCATTGCACTTCCTGAGTATATAGCAGGTAGTCTTTAAAAATGAAGAAGTATTTATTGAGATTACAGATTTATGAGAAATGGATGGTAAAATGGTTTGAATTGAATACACTAATAAGTGAATTAAATTTATAGATAAATTGACAATTAATCGCCTTTATCAGCCTAGTGATCTCAAGGGCGACTGCTTGCTAGGTACTGGGTATGACTTCCCGTTTCAAAGTGATTGAAATTCTCAGTAGCAGCTCTGAGTTTGGATTTGTGCCCTGTTAAAGGCAATAGACTTGCCCTCTATTACATGGGACCTAAACATACTGGAGATTTGTGGAGAACTGCCCTACCAGTTAAGCCATTACTCAAATCTTTTTTAGTATCATACGAGTTTAGGGAAGGGAAATAGGCGATGTAGGGAAATATCTGAACAAACTTTTGAAGGAAGAGCTATAGCAGTTTTGAGCTGACTTGTCCTTACTGAAGGCACGCATACATCCGTCATTGTATAGCTCAACCATCATATAAGGAGCTCCAATGCTATCCACTTCTTCCTCTTTATTTAACTGTGTATTTCCAAACTTTACGCAAAAAAATTAATGTTGTCTATGGTCTCTTAGTAGGAGTATTAAAATGTTCTTGTTATTAATAATCTCGCCAATTTGCAGGTGACAGAATGTCTCGCAACAAAGACAAGCATGAGGGCGCTAGCGGGCGCACTTACCACATCATGTCTGAGGCGGAGCGGGCGTCTGGCCGCCGCGGAGGCTGGACCACGCTTGAGGTAATTTAAAAGTAATAATTGTCACAGACAGATGACAGATGGTTTGGGCGTGTTAAGGCTCATGCGTGAGGGTTGGGCGCGAAATTCGATTTTTTTCTTGGTTTCTCGCAAATTATTCAGCTACTTATAACACATTCTAGGTGCAGTTGAAATTGCGACATAAACAATAACTTATTCACGATTTAAAGCCTGAATTAGTGAAAGCCCATTAAAAGGATTTGATAAGGCAAATGACAGCGGCAGCGTCGGTATTGGTCGCCCTAAGACATAAGCTGATCTTTTTGGTGTTGCCTCCAAAAAGGTCAGGTGCGTGAATGTGGAACAAGCGAAAGAGGTATGCAAGTGGAGGTCTGCAGTTTCTGCCTACCCCTGTGGGAAAAGGGAAAGAAAAGAAAGAAGAAAATTTTGTTAAATTTGGAATCCGTAGTAATTCCTTAGGATTTTTCTAACGTGAATCATATTATTATGATTCAGATGTCGTTTGATACGAATAATGGACACAAAGGACACTGAGGTTTGAAACAAATATAGGCAAATACAAATATTTGCCTTTAGTGGGAATCAAACCCACGACTGTCGGCGCAACAGTAGTAACGCTGAACGTACAGTCGAAATTCACAGAAATAGCTAAGCTCGTTAAACTTTCTTTGTAGAACTATAACAACAATCTTCTTATAGATAAGGACCAAACCTCCCTCGAGGCAAACCTTTTTATTACCCTTTTTTCCGAAACGACTATGAAAGCTTATTGGTATTCGTTTCAAATACGTACTAATAATGTTTCAGATCAGTAAAAGGGCCACTTCTTCCAAAATTTTTGTTTTTCGATCTTGATCCTAGATTAAGATTGTTTCTAGACATTTGAAAAATGGCCTGCTTTCATAATATTTGAAGATTTGTATACTTCTATACGAACTCCTTTAATGTTGAAAGTACTTAGCTTAGATTTCCTGATATTATATTATACTTGTTTGGCATTGAAAATAACATTAACCTAATATTAAAGGTAAAATCAGTGCTATTTACTTGCTGACCTCAATAAAAGTTACGCTTTATACTCTTAGGATAAATTGAGCGTTTAGCAAAGGTAAGAATTGAATTTCCTCTTACATGACTAACAATGCAATGTAAAGATTGTCACTTTACACTTATATTTATGCAATAGTGTCAAGATGCGATGTCGCGTAATGCGTAGGTAGGTACTTATACGGTGTAAAAAGTTTTCCTTCGCTTATGTAGGTATTGTGTTGTGGCCCTGTCACTCAGATCAAATAAAAAGTTAAGATGGAACTTTGCGAACAAAAAAGTGAGGCCGGCTAAAACTACGCCTTGCCGTGTACAACACATAATTACACGTACACACGTATACCGAAACTACGCCTTTTCTTACATATGTGCGTGTAATTGTGTGTTGTAGGTACACGGCAAGGCGTAGTTTTAGCCGGCCTCACTTCTTTGTTCGCAAAGTTCCATCTTAACTTTTTATTTGATCTGATCTTTTTATGTGATCTGAGCCCTGTCAATGAAATTCAAAACAAATATGAAAAACACGTCTTCTAGATAAAAGAATTCGGATTTAGTAATCATCATCATCAGCCTATATTCGTCCACTGTTGGACGTAGGCCTCTCCTAGTGAACGCCACAGAGCCCGATCTTCATTGGATTGATAGTATGTTTTCCTTATTGCGCCTAGTTTTGGAATATAATTTTAAGTATATACCTGCCTAGTTATAAGTTAGATTTGGAAATGGCAATAGCTAGCTTCACCCCTGTATGGAACCCAATAAAATATCACAGATGGACAGCAGATATTCTACTGGCAACCGCCAAGACGCTGATCACAAATAATTTAGGCGTCTCATATCTTGTGCCAAACGTATGTCTAAAGACGAGATAATGCGATGACATATCTATGTCACTGCATGAATGCATTAACAATCACACAAATTTAAATCCACTCTCTCTCCCATTTAATTCGTTCAGCTCTTGTAATGATATCTGTGATTGCTGTCACTGTGACTTCTAAATATCTGTGACAAAATACTAGCTCCTTTTTTCTTTACCGGTGATATTTAGCGGAAAAAAGTAAATCATAGTTTGATCTGATTGATCGAATACGATATTTATCACACAATTCCAATACATTCTGACTCATTGATTTCTTTAAAATACTAGGTGCATCTTATCCTTACTTATTGATATTAGCATTGTGAAAACATAGAAGCGAAGTGTGATCCAACTACCTCGGACTGTCTGTCAGCTGAAGAACAACACAAACTGAAGCTAAATAAGGCCTGCTGACTGATTGCGTTTTTTTTTTCTACTAGGACTTTACCTGTGACTATTATACGCCTCAAGCCTAAGCCCTTGTCGGTGAGTAATATAATGTTAAATGTTTCCAGGTAACAGGAGGTGTGCGCGCCCTCGCGCCCCAACTGTTCCAATTGACGCACCTGACCGCGCTGTATCTGAACGACAACTCGCTGCAGCGGATCCCGCCCGACATCAACCTGCTGGCCAACTTGCACACGCTCGATATATCCAACAACAGGTTGAAATCGCTGCCCGCAGAGCTCGGAGACCTTATACAATTAAGGTAAATAATTGTTTGTATTGATATAGGTGAGACTATCCGATCATCAGCTAGATTGTATTTGATAGTGAAGGCAGTGGGAAATCTCTGGGGGATCATTATCGTATTCCCGATCCCGGCAAGTGGGATTAGTCGGTAATAGTTCGAAATACGAAGAGTCCATGAAGATTTTCCAATGATACGCATAATGGGTATCATTGGAATCCAATCGCGAGACGTAGCTAATGATAGATTCAGAATTAAAAGTATGCCTGATAGATCGGTACGTGCAAAATAGTATTTATTCTGTAAAGGGATGATTTAACAATTAGATAGATACTGACGTGATTCTTCTCCCACAATTGTTATAATAAAGGAGTTAAAGCAATAAAATAATCATGTCGATTTCGGGTGAAGATTCGCTCAACTGTCCAGAAAATTGACTCATTATATGAAAGTATCTACCTACCATCTGTATTTAACTTTCTCTTTAGTTTAAGAAACGATTTCTAAGGAAAAGTTTATATAATAGTAGTGCTATCCGCTTTGATTTGTTTGTCATTATAAGAGCGTTTTAAATCAACATTTTTTTAGCATAAGCTACGCTCTATGTCAATGATATTATGATGTTCTAAGTTCATCATTAACAGATACTTGCAGTGGTCGTACCATCATGCCTGTAGTCTCCGAAGGGTTAGGCAGAGGTGTACCAATGTACACCTGAAATGTGACACACACTTCGCCCCATGTTAAGGTCCCATGTTATAGTGGGCGACCCTATTGCCATTAACCAGTCACAAATCCAGACTCCAAGCTGCTACAGAGAATTTCAAAGAAAATCTTAATAACACTGCTCGACCTAGGAATCGATCCCAGGACCTCTACCGTAGCAGTTGCGCTTGGGACCACAACACTAACGAGGCAGTCAGTCGCAGTGGTCGTAATTTAGAAAAAAAAAACCTGTCATACTCACCCTGTTCTTACAATTACGAAGAAATTATTATTTAAATCAGTCGTGAAATTTAAGAGACGCTACACTAACGCACAGCGATTGTTTTTGTCTTTATTAAAAACTAGCTTCGTGGTTTCTCGGCTTTTCTGCATTTAAAAGGAATATTTTCTTCTTCCCGTTTTTGCAACATTTTTCATTTATGCTCCGCTCTTATTCGTCTTAGCGTGATAATATACAGCCTATAGCCTTCCTCGATAAATGGGCTATCTAACACTGAAAGACTTTTTTAAATCGGACCAGTAGTTACTGAGATTAGCGCGTTCAAGCAAACTCTTCAGCTTTATAATATTAGTAATATTAAAAATGCCGTTGGCTCAGGAAGGGTTCATTACCTAAGAAGTTGGTTAACCATGCCAGCATGTTTTATGCGCATCATAAAATGACATTTCCACATATAGTCTCATCTCATTTCCATATTTCACAACTACATAATTATTTAACGGTCATGGCATCACTTACCATTAACTTTAATTGGCTATTGAGTTTCGCATTTGGATATAAATTTTCTCCCAAAATGGATATAGATTGCTATGTATGTCAAGTTTATTTTATAAAGAATGGTTAGGTAACAGTTTGTAAATAAGAATTAAATTAAGATCAAGGTTTAACCTACTGTAACAATGAGGAAAGAAATCAAGGACGTTTTTTTTTGCGCACAACAAGTCTTCTATAGTTGTAACGGTTTAGAATATTCAATACACCATAAAGTTTCTTTAACGCGGATTTTTTTTATTTGTAAATTGAACGTTTATAACACTTTCTGCTTACTAAAACTTTAACAATAACAGATAGAAGTGTCAATAGAGGATTCTCCCAAAATTGCCAATTTTTACTACCTACTATCTTCTACAATAACGATTTTAAAGTAAAAGATTTAGAACTTGTTTTGACTGCCTCATTAGTCTAGTGTCGCCTGGGTTCGATCCCCAGGTCGAGCAGTGTTATTGGATTTTTCTGTGAAATTCTCAGTAGCAGCTCGGAGTCTGGATTTGTGCCCGGTTAATGGCAACAGGCTCGCCCCCTTTTACATGAGACGTAAACATACTGGCGAACTGTGTGTGTACAATTACTACACCTCTGCCTAACCCTTCGGGCAATACAGGCGTGATTCGGATATGTTAAGTTTTAGAACTCAGTTGTGAATAAATTTTAGTTGATGTCGCAATTACTACTGTCATGACCCTAGAATGTGTTATAGACGTTGGTAGAACTTGCGAAGAACTAATAAAAATATTTGTTGTTCAAGATGTTCCGCTTTAAGAATGACTTGTTCATTAGTGTAGTGGTCGAAAACCCCTAGTTTCAAGTCCCAGGTAGAGCAGTTTATTCCGTTCTTCGATAAAATTCCCTGTAGTCGTTCAGGGTTTGGATGTATGGCCAATTAATAGCTATTGGCTGGTAGCCTTCATCATCATCATCATCAACAGAGATACTATCCCACTGCTGGGCACGGGTCTCCTCTTTAGAGTGAGAAGGGTCAGTCTTGGTGGATGGACTAACCTTTCCGCTAGCCTACTTCAGGTTGGCTCATAGCCTTATTGTCCAATAAGGCTGTGAGCCAAAAATAAAATATATTAAATTATGTCGGTAAACTGTATGTATGTATACAGTACATCACTACTTACTTGCACGTTTGCAAAAAATAGTGTTGATACCAAACTGAATTGATCCTTCACATTTTTATCTACTCAAATAGGTAAGTACCTACTCAAATAACTAGGTCGATTACAAGTAGAAAATTATCTTTGAAGACATGAAGCGGCGTGTAGTTTTTCTTTTAATCGATGTCGTCCGTTACTTTGCAACGCGACCTTCGGATCTAGGCGAAGATTTGTCTCTCACTTCTCTCAGTCAACATCTAAAAATAGCCAGACCTTTTTCGGTTACTGGCTCGGTTAATGAATAGTGATGATACTCCAATCCTCAGTGACACTCGGTACATTTGGGCAATCGATTCTGTTTTTATTGCGTGATTCGTATTTTGGGATGTAACGCCGTTATTTTCGGCCTTTGTAATAAAGAGTTGTCTTAAAAGGGAATGTTAAGAAACAAGGAACCTTGTAAGTTTTCTTTACGATATACGGAATCAATTTCCTATCATAATGTAAAAACAGAAATATTGTTTAGTTACATTTGATTGGAATATTTTCTCTTGTTATTATTAATGAACGAGTAAATGGGCGAGTAAATATTTTTCATTGTAGTTGAGACAATCATTCTACGCACTTTAATTAATTTGATTACGTCTGAGTGCATTAATTAAATATAGATAGTTTACGAGACCGTGTTTTTTTATGACTACATTTTGGTAGTTATTTAGTTTAGTACCGCGTTTGTATGCTCGCGATAATCTCAAAAACTACAGAATGGGTTTTCATGCGGATTTTCATCACTAGATAAAATTATTTATGAGGAAAGTTTTGGTGTATAATTTGTTAAGGTTTGTTTTGTATTGGTTGAAATATGACCCGCGTGCGAAGCCGCTGCAGATCTCTAGGTTTTTCTGTAGTTCTTCTGCAGTAACTGAATATGCCCTTTCCATAGTTGTGTACGGTACTGTTGTATTTTCTTACTTTAATTTTTCATTCACGGCCACAAAGAAGGGATTGTCTGTGTGTTACTCGATTTAATTCCGATCAGTGAACAACACTGACCTCGTTCGATATCTCAAACGTTAAACGTGTACTCATTAACTTGCAAACTGTCGACCTTTATGTTAATTCGATGCAACATTGATAATTTTAATACTGGCTTCGTTGGTAACACCACTAATGTGTACCATAAAAAGTATTATTTTTATTCCGATAGGTACATGATTTGGAAAGTTTCCAAATGTTGTTTTTCTTTATACGGTAAGGTATTTTCATGATTGCTATAAAGCCAAACAATCAATAATAAATCATCTCATTATATAAAAAAAGGAGTGGTCATCATTGTTGATTGAAAGATAAGTAGCATAATTAGGATTTCTTCTAGACACAGACGCACATAAATGTATCATAGGTACCTTAACGACTCATCCACAAAAAAATAGAATTAAGCCTCGAAAGGCCATCAGAACTACGGTTTTGTCAATCACTGTTGAGATAAACGCAGACATGCGCCTAGCTAAAGTAAAATAGCGATGCAAAGAGTTTCTATGTTCTATGACAACTTTTTTCTTTCGTAAAATGTCTTTGTACGTAATTGTACGTGATCTTTTCTTGTTAATTAAACATAACATATCATCACGCCTGTATTCCCCGAAGGGTTAGGCAGAGGTGTACAAATGTACACCCACGTTTTTCCGGTATGTTTAGGTCTCATGTAATAGGGGCCAAGCCTATTGCCATTAGCCGAGCACAAATCCAGACTCCGAGCTCCTCCTGAGCATTTCATAGAAAAAACCCAATAACATTTTGCTCGACCTGGGGACAGTGGGGACCTCTAGCGTAGTAGTCGCGCTTAGGACCACTAGACTAATGAGGCAGTCAATTAAGGCAGATGTTCTTGTTAATTAGTCGAATTAAATAGTCTTACTTCAGTTACAAGTCTTGATCTGAATTTACTTCATCAATCACGTCATTTGGTTTTCTGTCAAAAAGCTTGGCCCTCTAATCGTGACGAAGTGCCTTGACTCTGTCATAGCTACACAGCCTGTTATATCTAAGGACGGAATGTGGTTTGCCAAACCGTAGGTTTTGGCCTGCATTGTCCATATTACTGTCATGGCCACATTGTGTGTTTAGCTAAAACATATACTGGCATATAACACAAGCAATGTTTTAAAAATGATGGCTAAGCTATAATCACAGGGTGACTTTCAACTTAAAAGCATTTAATTAATTATCTGGTCTGTTTACATGCTTGCAATTCAATTTATTTTATTCTTTTAGCTGCCAAAAATACTCATCAAAGTAGGTGCATCATTGACAACCTTGGAAGTTAACCTCTTTCAACTTTATCAGTAAGGCCCCTTTGCACAAGGCAACCTTACATGCGCCGAAATTTTGAGTTCATTCTTGTCTGCCAGTGGGTCTACATTCTCCATAGCCGTCATTGATTTTGAACTCATAAGCACTAACCATAATTATCTGGTCTGTATGCTTTTGGTTCGTTTTATTGAATTATTTTAGTTGCCAAAAATACTCATCATAGTAGATGTCCTAAGTATCATTGACAACCTTGGAAATTAACCTCTTTCAACCGTATCCTTACTGATACGGTTCTTCCTGCCCCTTCGCACTAGGCAACCTTACATACGCCGAAATTTTGAGTTCATTCTTGTCTGCCTATTCGGTGGGCTCTACACTCTATGGATTTTCTATGGATTCATTATCATATGGAAGACTGGCTGCCAGAATCTGCATAATGCGTGCGCGGTATTACATTTATAGTTGAAAATTGTTACAACCATCAATATCTTTGGTCTTATAAAATGTCTGAAATTTAATTTCGTTTTGAAACTGCTGTTTATTAGTCCTGATAAATTCAGTCAACCCTTTTAATATCGATTTAAGTTAGTATTTTTATCCAACTACGAAAAAGAGATCATAATAGGCATCACCTCTGTAGCTACCGGGGTATGTGTTGATTTGAATTCAGTAAATGGTCTATTATAAAGAGGTGAAATAGGAACCATTTCTTGCTTTATGCTTTTTAGTTGATTTTTATTCCTAGTCGGGTTTTTGCAGGTAACAAATCTGTTCCTTTCAAATGATTTCAGGGCTATTTCAAAATAGACTTTCAGATTGATCAATTATCTTTCAAAGATTATTTACACCTGATAAATTATTCATCTTATTTCATGTTCCACAATGTAAATTTCCTCCGTGTCACGGCCATATCTTGGTAAGTTAAGACATGATTGAGTAACGAACATCCATTCGCATTTATTAGTACACTTTACTGCTATGTTGGAACACGCTACGATTATTTTATGTGAATATTTTAAACAAATATTCACGTGTGTGACATGGAAAATATTTACAAACTACATATGATAATTATTAGAACCGTTAATAGAACTTTCTATTCGTTGTAGTGGAGGTTGTAAGAGTTCAAATTGATACCACAATGTAATCATAATAATACACCTTTTGTAGATTATAATATTTATAACACACTACATTTTTATCTACCCATGATAATAAATATGGATATAAAAACGAGTATATTTGCATTTAGCTTTGTTGTGAATATAATATGGTCGCGCGTTTATGTAAAGACACAAGGTCATTAACCTTTCGCGTGTGTTTTGCCATCGACGTATATTTGTAAACATTGAGCGAAGGCCTGTTTACATTTTGATTAGTAATTTAAATGTTGAAGTATTATAATAATTTTGTTGCTGGCTTAGCAACAGTCAATTACGTAGCGTAGATTATAGCAAATTTAGCGTCACGACTACATATTCATGGGCGTGGTAACTGTCTCATTAGACTAGTGGTCCTAAACGCAACTGCTACGCCTGAGGTCCTGGATCCGATTCCCTGTTTGAAAACATACATACCACTATGCCTGAATTCCCTAAAGGGTAAAAACAGAGGATACTTAATGTACCACACGCCGGTATGTTTAGGTCCCTTGTAATAGGGGAAATTGCCAGGAACATTGCCGGGAACACATTCAAATTCTAACTGCTACTGAGAATTTAATAGGAAATCCAATAACACTGCTCGACCTTTGTGCGATTCCCAGTTGGAGGAAGGTTTTATTGGAGAATATAAGCGTGATGGCATGTTATTTTATAGAACTAACTTAACTATTAAGTATTCATTAAAAGCGACTGCCTCGTTGGTCTAGTGGTCCCAATCGCGACTGCTACGCTAGAGGTCCTGGGTTCGATCCCCAGGTCGAGCAAAGTGTTATTGGGTTTTTCTATGAAATTCCCAGTAGCAGCTCGGAGTCTGGATTTGTGCCCGGTTAGTGGCAATAGGCTCGCCCCCTATTACATGGGACCTAAACATACCGGCGAAATGTGGGTGTATTTACATAAGTACACCTCTGCCTAACCCTTCGGGGAATACAGGCGTGATGGTATGTATGATGGTATGTTAAAAGCTATATCCTAAGGCTTATACTTTAGGACATAAGTAACTTGTCATGAATAGAAGTCTACTGTTGTCTAAGTATAAATGTATCATTATCGTCTTTGTTACGAAACCTTCAGTACGCTTAAATTGTTTTTTTTTTTTATTTGAGTAGGTTAACAAACACAGAAAACTATTTTCGCAAAATTGAATATACAAGGCTTGCATGAAAATAAGAAAAATATCCTATCCATTTTAGAGTTATAGGTATTTATTCAGCATAAAAACAATTGGATATTGTAAACTAAAATATTTTTAGTGGAACTTTTTTTATTTCTTCATTTGTTCAGCAGTTATTTAAAATTCAGAACCACAACGTTTATGATACTTTACAAAATAATTGCGTACTAGGTTTCCGCCTGCGGCTTCGCCCGCGTGGACTACACGTTTCTTTTCATTGTACGGGATAATATATAGCCTATGTCACTCAGGAATAATGTAGCTTTCTATTGGTGAAACAATTTTCTAAATCGGTTCAGTAGATTCAGAGATTACCCCCTACAACTTCACAAACTACTTCTTCATAATATTAATATGCATTAAAATTAATAGATCAGATATAGATGCACGTAGTACTATTAACATTTTATTATTCAACAAAGCAGGTGCTGCGTTTTCTGAACACCTGTCGCCACTTTTTAATATTCTACATTGTAGAATTCTTGGATTTTGTTGAATCTATACCATCCAACAATTTCTTGAGGGCGTGTGAAGTGTGCCAACCCACAGTAGGCTAGCTTGGTGGACCATAGCTGTCCCTCTCGTTCCAATAGAAGACCCGTTTCCAGCAGTTAGATAATGTAATGGGTTGATGGTAAGTCAGGACTTAGGACAATTTAAAATCATTCAGTCTATATTAAAGGCGAACTGGACACAAACTTCTTACATTATTTGCACTACGCTTCATAAACAAGTGAACGAATTGTATTGTTAAGTACATAGTAAGTATTTACCTGCTTAATCTAATCACGCGCACGAAACAATGAGTCTAAATTAAATACCTAAGACTCAGAGCTTGATTCATTGTTTCACTTATTCTTACTACACTTTATTTTGTGCGTGATTGCGTTGGATTTATTTAAAAGTAAAACTAAACCCCTTTATTGCGATCTCAGATCAGATAAAAAGTTAAGATGGAACTTTGCGAACAAAGAAGTGAGGCCGGCTAAAACTACGCCTAACCGTGTACAACACACAATTACACGCACACACGAATACCGTAACTACGCCTTATCTTGTCAGTCGAGCTATCGAGCTATCGAAAGTTCAACTGACAAGATGAGGCGTAGATATGTGTGCGTGTAATTGTGTGTTGTACACGGTTAGGCGTAGTTTTAGCCGGCCTCGCTTCTTCGTTCGCAAAGTTCCATCTTAACTTTTTATTTGATCTGAAATTGCGATAAATAATAACATGATCCCTGCCGACAGCCTCTTCTCCCTCACGTGAGATAAGGTGAGATTCGACTCTACCTCTTTCCCCCTCCTAAACACCTCACGTAACTAATGGACTATTATTAATTTTATTTTACTATGAAAATATTCATACAATTTATTTACGTATTAAGGTAGTTAGTTATAACTAGCGCAGGAGTCGTTGAACCGAAACGATGACGTTGATATTTCGATATGTAACTTAGTAGGTATTTGTGATCATTATTTTAATTGGCCCGGAAATGAACTTATGCTAATTAAGTTTGCTTACAAATATAGAATTCATCTGGCAATGTTTCTTGGAAATGCGGCACACGAAAGAATAAAAGGCTAAACATTTTTCGAAGTGCGTAGAAAATGCCTGTGCGCATATAGGTACAACTATAAAACTCCAAGTTGTATAAACTTATTTTTATTTATTTATTTCGTCACAATGCCTCAATATATTCACTTATACTTAAGAGAGATAAAGGATAAAACATTCAATGTCACCTTCTCGAATTCCGCTAAAGAACAAGTAAACAGATCGATTTGTTGCGCAATTTTGTTAAAATATTCCTATGGCTCGAGTAACCCCTGCAAAATATTATATTATTCGTGCGGGCTACCGTCTGGTCCGGCTGGGTCTATTAATCTGGTTATCATGCTCTTGTTGGCAGTCGTAGTCAGCCTAAACATTGGTTATCTATGCTTCGGAGACAGGAGACCACGTATAGATGCTGATTCCGTCGCAATCTGTAGATAACATAGCATTAAATAACATACCATCACGCCGGTATTCCTCGAAAGGTTAGGCATAGGTGAACTAATTTACACTCACACTTCGCCTGTATGTTAAGTCCCATGTATTAGGGGGCGAGCCTATTGCCATTAACCGGGCATAAATCCAGACCCCGAGCTGCTATTGAGAATTTCATAGAAAAACCCGATAACACTTGCTAGACCTCTAACCCAGGACTTCTAGCGTAACAGTCGCGCTTAGGACCACTAGACTAATTAGGCAATCTGTCAATCTGATTCAATTTGTAAAATAATTCTTGAGAAATAACGGTAGTTACCTATTTAATTTAAACTATCCAAGCATAAACACAATAAACCTTCACTATTTCAATCTTAATTATGGCCAATTGTAATAAAGCCTACCATTATAGGAATTACCAAGCATTGCTCGAATAACTCCACAGTAGGTATACCATTTATAAATACTGAAATACGACCTAAATTTATTTATTGACAGGAAGTGACAAGTTGAGAACAATTCTTGAGAGTGGTAATTAGAGAAGAATTTACTTTAAAGCTAAAGCGTCGGGGTCGGGCGCGAAATTATTTTTTTTCTTGGTTTGTCGCAATTTTTTCAGCTAAAACACATTAAAGGTACAAGGCAGTAGAAATTGCGACACCAGCTATTCACAATTGAGTATTAAAACTTTTGATTAAAAATCGTTATCGTCGAAGATTTTGGTGTAAAATAGTGGATTCGACGAAAAATGACAATGACAAATCCACTTTAAGCTGATCTGGCATTGTATAGGCTTCCCATACAGTAAAAGGCCATCGTAAACTGGATTTGTATAGCTTGATGTGTACCCGTACGTACAGCAAGAGTATCATGATGTCATCATTTCACTATCAACTCATTATTCTCAGAATGAGAGGGATTAAGATATAGTCCACCACGCTACCCTACTGCGGGTTGACAGACTTCACACGCCGTCAAGAAAATCTCTCAGGCATGGAGGTTTCCTCACGATGTTTTCCTTCACCCTTTAAGCGCGTGATAATTAATTATTAATATCGATGAGTATCGATGTAACAACACCAAATAACAACCGTCTCCTTTGCAGAGAACTGCACCTTCACAACAACTTCCTACGGGTGCTGCCGTACGAGCTCGGCAAGCTGTTCCACCTGCAGCTGCTGGGGCTCGGCGGCAACCCGCTCAGCAAGGAAATGCTCTCGATATACAACGACAACAACGGGACCGCCAAGCTGTTGACGTATATGCTGGATAATTTGCAAGGTAAGTCCGCTTTTGAACTATAAATAATATAGCTTGAGTATCACTTAAGAAATCTGAAGCACTTAAAAATTATGCTAGTGGCTCTTATTAAAGAAAGTATTGGTACAGATTTGTTTGCGCAATTCGAACCAGCTAGTCAAATTTTGCTCTCATGAGCCAAATTGCGCATTTGCTCAAGGAGTTGCTCCCTAGAAAAGCATCTAATGCCATCATCTTCACCATTTTCTATCTATGAGTCGTCGTTTTATAGCATTGTTACATTCTATAAGGACCACGAAATATAACTATATTTCAATTTTAAAATCGAATGATGCATATTTTTTGAAGTGCATAATGTTTGTTATATAGCCCCTAAGTTGTTTTATTGATTCGAACCGATATAGACACTGTACTATGGTGTTCAGGTGACTAAGATTATGTCATCGAAAGTGCCTAGGGTGACGCAAAATTTAAGTAAATAGGGGTTATGATACCCCTTATGTAAATACTGTTAGATAAAACAAAACAAAAGCTGTATAAATTAGATAAGGCCACACGACTTGACATCCGAGTCGACCCCGGGTCGCTCCCTCGGGAGACTAATTGCTGCTTGCTTTTCATTATTTTAATTAGAGAACGGAAGAACTACCAATTTAAGTCCAGTTGAAATATTTAACTTAGTCATGCTCCGCAAATTGTGTATGGTTTTCAAGTTCGTATCTGTTTACAAAATATTTGTTTGTACAAGTACTTGAGATGCCGTTTCAATTTCGCTACTACCAGCGCCATCTATCCGCGCCTTCGAATACAATTTCAGTGTCTACTGAGTACGCTAGATGTCGCCACTAGTACCGTTCCAACGCTAATTGCAGACCGAGCTAGAGCTCTAATTACCTACTAAATTAAAACTTGATTTCATCCTCGAGACTCGGAGTCGCCATAAATTCTTACTGGGTTAAGTTAATTTAAGTGGAAAGGTCACCGTGACGCCCCGCTTATTTTCTTAAGTATATTTCTTTTGTTGTTTTTTAACAATGAATCTTTGGAGGAAAGTGTCACGCGGAATTATTTGTAATTTATAGTAATCCTGTTTATTTAGTTTATGTTGCTACTCTAGTTTTCTACTTAAGCCAAGCCAATATGAAACTTTTTAACAAAAGAGTAAGGTAGGTTGTAATTCAAACATTCAGACGCCCTATCTACCCGTGATCATGGATCCGAAACGTCGGGAATTAAATAAAATCAATATAACGTAGCCTTTTGATAGGACCGTTGGGACTGCTAAGTCGAAGGTCTCGAGTTCGAGAGCAATAGTATTACCACTCTGAGAGGAGACCCGTGCCCAACAGTAGGACAGTGAATGGATTGATGATGATGATTATAACGCGATAAAATTCGTAAAATATGGCTTTATTATTATATATTTAGCTATATTTTTTTTGGATGGCTGGAAATCGTCATCAATCTTCTGCTACCGGACGAGATGGCAGGGAATGTAGGACTCGTACCGACTGAACTCGCACTTTCTTTGTTACCCCAAAGCTCGTGCCATGCCATAACTGCCTCATTAGTCTAGGGGGCCTAAGTGCGACTGCCACGCTAGAGGTCTTGGGTTCGATGCCGTGGTCGAGTAAAGTGTTATTGGGTTTTTCTATGAAATTGTCAGTATAGTATTTAGCGCAGAGTTTGGATATGTGCCCGGTGTATGGCAATAGGCTCGCTTAAACATACCGACGAACTGTGGGTTTACACAGTGAGTTAACTTCTACCCAACCCTTCGGGGAATATAGGCGTCTTCTTCTTCGTCGTGTCGAAGGTACATTTTTTTTTTCAATTGGGGAGGTGACTCCAATTTAGTGAAATGGGGTTATCTCGTAGCCGGTTTGGCTACAAGGTGCGGATGTGGAGCTGTGTCGCAAACTATGGCCCACCTTCTATCCTGCCCTCTATGCCCTGAAACCTGTAGTATAGACGACCTCTGCGCTGCCACTGACTATGCTTTAGAGGTGGCTAAGTTTTGGGCAAAGAGTATATAACCTAAAAAGAAAAATACAGGCGTGAAGGTATGTTATGGTAAAAGGCCATGGGATTAGACACGACCAGTCAACACAAAAGCCTTCCTTCTATAGAGACCTAGATAGCAAGTTCGTTATTGTGTCGTAGTTGATGACAATCGAGATTCCATTTAGTTTCTCTTCAAAGACTTTAGTTAGGAGAAAGTTGGATTAAGATTACGTAATGTTTTCTAATGTAAATACGAAAGCTTATTCATAGAGTTATGAAATAGTCATCTTGTGTTGTACGGTTCTGTCTCAATAAGTGTGTGTTTCTTTGTTTCTTTCAAATATCGCTGTTTATTTTGATGTTAAATTATGTCATGTTTCTTGAATTTGCAAATTATGTACTGCCCCGAGCTTTCTTGTTGTAAGCAGTAACAAAAAACTTGAAATTAAGAACATAATTATTAATTAAAGTAGTAAATCTCTTGCTTGTTGCTCTTGTCTTAAAGTACGATCTCACGCAGGATTCGAACCTGTATCCTAAGCTGCTATATATGACACTGTCTAGAGCAGTATTTCCCAAACTATGGTCGGGTCGCCCGTGTTTTATTAAACTTACTTAAACCAATATTAACGTTTAGGTTAGGATAAGGATGATATGGGTCGCGTTGTCGCCCTGTCAACTTTGGGAACCACTGAGGTATCGAATAATACCAAAATAAAGAATATGCGTAGTCGTAAAATAGTCTATTTGATTTACAATGATCATTATTTTTTATCATCAAATAAAATATCGGTAAAAGTTTTTAGTTTAAAAAATATCTGTCATTATATCATGCATGGCTCCATAGTTTTTCGTGTTCCAAGCCCATATTTAGTTAGACATGATCGCATTATGAAGTCAGAATGACACAAAAACATTCAGCAAGTTGAGAAGATACATTAAAAAATATAATGGTTATAGAACCATAGGTATGTTTGTTCATTTGAAATGACGACGATGCCCAAAAATTTGGGGTCGATTACCCGTACGGCTATAGGATTACGTCCTATTTGATCTTAATAACTAAATGTATACTTAAGTGTTTGGTAATAGACAACAAATTTCTTTAACACCTGAATACCATTTCTTACTGGTGTAACCACAGAACTGTTTCCATGCTCCCCGTAAAGTAAATACACCAACATTTTCTCAAGAAACAATTCATTTTGTTCAAACCTTTTTACTGCAATGTTTATAAAATATCTTATTTTTTTCCGGGTTTCGCTGAAAAACAAGTGTTTCAGTAAAAACACGTCATTCAGCTTAGGTGATGAGCTAGTAACCTTCCATTACTTATGCACGACTTTGATCTTTACTCTCGACACGAAATTTCAACACGTGGTTTCGGAAATTTGGAATCAGATTGACACGATTTCCTACGGTTTAAAGTTAAAAAAGATTAAAAATATGTAGATCATGAAAATATATTTTTTCCATCTATACTAATATTATAAATGAGACAGTAAGTCTGTGTATCAGTTTGTCTCTTAGCTTTCAGTCTTAACAGCTTCAAAGATTTGAATGAAATTTGGCAAGGATTGCACACTGAGATAGGACGATCAAACATTAACATTAATTAATGACAGTATCTATAAGAGTGACGATATACAAAATGAATAAAAAGTTTATCATGCTTGCTGTCAATCCTCTGACTTGCTAATCTTTTTATCACGGCGTTGGCTATTATTTTGTAGCTTACGCCGATAATAGAGAAAAAAAGGTGTTGAATCGCTCTATGTACATTTAATTTATTAATTTATGCCAGCATTCAAGGTTAATTAACTTTATTGAAATTATATAAATTGTAAACATAAATAAATATGTGTACACCATGACAATATGGTAAACATGTTAGTACAACTCCATGTACTTATAACACATGTACACACATGTTTGAGCAAACAAAGTTACCGGAATCTGAATACAACACAAGTAATTCAAACCATAAAATTAAGTTACAGATAAAGCGGACCAGAGAATCAAACAATGCAGTAATTTGGTTGTTAATAAAACATCTTTCCTCATTTTTGCTTAACAAAAGTCTAAATTAACATTGATAATTACGGAAATATTCGCTGAAAACTATAATAAACGCTAACCTAAGTGCAATCAACTTTGCTGTTAAGTAGTGGTAATTGTATGTGCAAACACCCGATAGCGTCATGTTTATACCTTACAGGAAGACTAGACTTACAAGATACTATTTATAGACATAATAACATGGTAAGTTTTAGCTCGATATCCATCGGAAGAAAAAAAAAAAGAATTTTTTTGGGAAAAAAATAATTCATAAGTACTGTTTGTTCGAAATAAGTAAGCCGATCGGAAGTTCTCTGCAAGTGGTTTAGAAGTGGTAAATTTTAATAGAAAGAGTCTCTGTAAAGATAATTAGAGTCACGTTTCACATTTCTAATTATTTTGTTTACTCATTTCGATATTTATGTATTAAAACACTTTATACGATTTTGTCTCCGTGGTAGTTCGGAACGGCTAACTTCCGATCGGCTTACTTATTTCGAACAAACTGTATCATCTTCTACCTGGTGATGCAGCAGGACTAAAATCTTATTATATACTTCTACAGCTAAAGTTCTGTTTTCCGGGTTGATGCATATGGATGATGGTAAAATTAGACCCATAAGACTGTTTTTGTTGAGCGAGGGGTGCAATTGAATTTTGAAGTGATATTCTATTGGGTATACCATATACACTCCAATGATACGTAGAGTCAAGTAGAACTGAGCTCTCAAGTTCAAGTTCATGTAGTTTTGGATTGACGGGTCTCCAAATGGCGCAAACAAATGTTTCATTTTTGGAATTTAAAACATCAAAGCTTGTTGTCCAAATCGTTGTAATGTTTTTCAACGTAAAATATACATCCACGCACACGTCTAGAAAGATATCGTTATCCATATGGTTTGCCGCACTCCAATAAAAAGAAACTGGTATTGATAACTGCGACATACATGCACATAAAACCTGAAGGCAGATCCAGTCGGAAAGTGGGCTGCCATAGTGGCATCTTTATATATAAAAAATGCAGTTTTCTTTGACACGGTTTTGGCATGTTTCCATGGAATTAATTAACTGATTCGAGAATATTCTTCAACCTATTATCATGTGTTATGCTAGTCAAGTGGCCACGAGTGTGACCTTATCAGCACAATATGGACCAAGTCATAGATTAAAAAGGTCGTCGTCCATTACTGGCGACGCCTCGCCTCATAACTCAGAATACAGTCTGATACACAGATTTTGTGAATAAATATAATAAATAAATAAAAACAAACAGAACTCCCTTTTATTAAATTGGTGACGTAATCGCGACTGCGACTACGCTATGGTACGGAAAATCCCCATGGATTGTTTCCCACCGGGGAGCCGGCGTATGTCGACTGCACTTGCCTTTCCTTGCCCTAAGAGATTCTAGGTTAGGTCGTAAGGGTTTTCTATAAAATTATAAGTAGCAGCGACTGCCTCGTTACTCTAGTGGTCCTAAGTGGCGGTAGCCTAATGGCTAGGCCATCGGACTTACGAACATGTGGTTGAATACAGGTGTGATGGTATGTTAGAAGTTCGGTAAGCTCGGAATTTGGATTTTATTCGGTTAGTGAAAATAGGCTCGTCTCTTATTGCACGGGACCTAAACATATCGGCGAACTGTGGGTGATCTGATAAGAAAACTGGGACATTATTAAGCGATGTAGTAGGCGTAAATTTATATCTGCTGTACCTACGCAGAAGAATGTGCAACATCTAGATAACACATTTCTATAAGAAATAATAAAGAGTCATGATTTCATCAGTATACGTACGACAGTTAATAAAAGAGATGCGATTGTTTCAATGCGGCACAATGGAGCTAGAAAGTGTGAGAAACGTCGACTGCGAATCTGTGATAATATTAATTGTTATACTGTTCGTTGAAGTATCGGGTTGAGACGGTCATATTACTTTATGTCCGTGTACTAGAAAGATGTGCTCAAAAGATGGGTGAGCTTACATTGTGAATGACACACAATTTGCTTCATGTGTCTCTGTAATCTCTGTATGCACAATTATTTCAGTAACGTTGCGTTCACTAACGTAGTGTACAATGTACATTTTACACTTTTGTTTCTTTAAGTAGGTTTTATTTCTTACTTACATAATATCTTACTGATATCGAATTGTTTTTAATGTTACTGTTTTTTATTAGTAGTAGTGTAGTAGTGTCTACTGGCATATCTAAAATTCTAAATGCCAGCATGAATGGGTTTGCACGACCGGGGAAGTACTACCCTTCCACAGAATATCGACGTCAAGTAGCAGCATACATACTGTTGCGTTTCGTACGGAGGCCAAATTTCTCCCTCAGTCCCCTTCCTTCTCCTTTTCTCCTCCCCCTCCCTTTTTCTTAAATAGGCGCGGCAATGCATCTGTGACTCATTTGGTCTTGCAGAGGTCCTTGGGCGGCGATCACTTACCATCAGGTAGCTCGCCTGATCGTTTGCCGAGTTATGCCATAAAAAAAAAATTTAAGAACTTTCCTTCAATCATTCCTATGGTTAAGGTTATAATTTAGGCTATCTTGTACTTCTAGGTATAGTCGTCATAATCGGAATAAGTAAATATTTTATTTGTTATGACAACTGCTTTGCTTTCCCTACTATTTATGTAATAACATCGAATTGCCTAGCCTCACATAACATAACATACCATCACGCCTGTATTCCCATATTTCGCCGGTATGTTTAGGTCCTATGTAATAGGGGGCCGATTGCCGTTAACCGGGCACAAATCCAGACTCTCTCTCCGCGTAGCCTCACCCCTTCAGATTATATCGCTAAGTCGTAGAACAAGGATTATCGGGGAGATTAATTCCTTAGACAAACGTCAGCACTTTCGATTTATTAACACCATATAACACTCACTCCATAAGCACAATTTTAGCACGTTTTCTACTAGTGCTGAGTAATGGCTTACAACTTATACAAAACTAGAAACATGTTTATGAAAGTCGACGTCTTTCGGACAAATCGCTTTTGAGACTGATTGCTTTGTCACGAATTTATTTCGTCTGTTCAGGTCATATTGAAACGACATTGAAAGTGTCGATTTTTCTAAAGAGAAATTGCCTCATTTGTGTTCGTTTCACGTTGTTACTTTTTATAGCTCTTAGCATATTCTAAACGTTTCTCTCAAATTATATTATTGTTTTTATTATTCAGTTTCACGTTGTAAAACAAACAACTCTTAAACAAAATCTTTCTATAATTCCCCGATATCTATAACTTTCCGATTCGAAAACCAATAACTCTGTTAACGATTGTCATTAAACGAATTACATTTTATTAAAGTTAGACGTAATAAATGTGAAACCGAAAAATAATGATGGGTACGTGATCAAAATAGCAAAACAAATCTGACCTCTCAGTTACGCAATCATATCTTACGCGTTGATCACGCGCACGACTCCGGTGAAATTTCGCCTTTCGCGAGCTTCCAAATTAGAGAGCCCATCGATGTGTCAGTCTGACAAGGTATAGGTAGACGTGAATGCAAGAATTAACATTTCGCTTTACGTAAAGAAATCTTTGGGTCTGACGACAGCTGAGTATTGCAAAAAATATCGATTAAAATCTTTGTTTCAGATAATAATTCATTAAAATAATTACAAAATTCGCGATTTCCGTGTTCTTGTGTTATTTTTAAAATATTATTTAAATGAGCCTGTATATTCTTTTATTTTTACACGTAGGTATTACATATTTAAATTAAATAATTTAGTTTTCGTTTTTGCATAAATGATTAAAACAATATGTAAATTTAAGAACGCAACATGCATTTGACATGGTAACATAGTGAATAGTGTTTTTCGAATAATGGTGTTGATTTTTAACCGGTAATCGATAGTCACGAGTGGAATGACAATGGGCCGCCACACGTCGCGTTCGCCGGCGCCATGCCTCGTCCGACCGGTGAAAGTGTTTCGCGAAAGTGAAGCCGGAACCAAACGCGCTGACGTCACAGCGATTTGCGCAAGAGCACCCGGCTATGGTGAGACGTTGCGAAATGTTACCTCCTCCGTATTGTTGAGGATACGTTCGATGATGCTGTTTTTGTGTAGCGTACCGGTGTTACTTTGTTAAGTAAATTACATTGGTTGTGTAATAGTATTCTGGCTTTTCAAGCTCTACTAATGATTCTTGAATAGTGTTTATAGTCATTAGTTATTTGTTACAGTATGCACGACGGTCTTTTGTTAGGATTTCACTTTTTGTTACGTCATATAATGATAAAGTGCTACACTTTACCGTTAATGCCTCAACTGAAATTTATCGGTACATATAATAAGCCTGTAGAAGGGTGTCTGTAATTGCAAAATTTTTGGGGGAAAATAAGTGGCCTAATTATTTTAAGAATTTTTGTCTGTTTGATTGTATGTCTGTAAGTAGGTACTTATGTCCGCTTATAACTCAAGATCTTCTAAACGAATTACTATGAAATTTGGTGTACCCTGATCAACATTTTTCATATCATCCGAGTTAATCATGGGCAAGAAACAACATCGAAATATTCCTGGTTGATTTTTTTATTGCAGAAAATATATTTAACTGCGTGGCTACTTAGTCGTAATAAAAATTAAAAATGAATTCTGATACAAAATTACAAGAAAGAGTTAATCATATATAAGTTACAAACTTTTTTAGAATATAAGTAGTGCCATAGAAGCCGTTATATCTCATTATTTTGCGACCCCGTGGGAGTAACATTGTTTGACAATACAACATTAGCTGTTTTCATGACATTTTATTAACACTCGCGTTTGTGGGTTATGGGCTGTAAAAATGGAGTCACAGTAACTGTGTGACTGGCGATAAAATCGAATGAACGCTGAATAAGGATTTCATTGTCTCTTTATTGAAAATTCTGTAAAAAAATATAAAACACTTACCAACAAGAAACATGTACCAGATTATTAAGACCGATTAAGTTAGATTTCCCGCAATACAACTGTGAAAACCTCATCCAATTTTGTGCAGTAGTTTATGCGTGATGCGTGTGCAAACATACAGATAGACAAAAATTGTTTTGGCTTCTGTTGTTCGAATAAAGACCCCCCCATATTAGTTTTTCTTCAATATCTATAATGTACAGACATCGGCCTGTAACAATTTTATTATACATATCTATATGTACCTATAGATAATAATTAAACACTTGGTCGAACTTGCCGTGTTCTGTTGGAAGGAAGTAATTTTAACACTTAAATCAATATCCTCTTTTCATACGATATCCTCATCCTTAATTCATTAAATCGTATATGTTCATCACGAGTCACGACCATCGCTCGTTAGTCTCCCACAACTTCGTCATAACAATTTTCGCCCAAACTTTATTACTTTTTGACGATCAAGTGTAATCAGGAGTACACATTTGGTATACTTTGCACGTATTCACGGGTATAGCCAGAAATATTAATTCGTTTTAATTAAAACTTTGGAAAAGTTTTATCATTTGGAGATTAATACGCCCACATGTGGGCTTTATTCGTAGCTGAGACAACAAATTAAACTCGTTTATCACAATGTTTCATTAGAGCCAGTGTTCTACAGGGCGGGGTTCGAATTATAAAATACGATACTATCACGCCTGTATTCCCTGAATAGTAAGGCACAGGTGTGCTGATGTACTTGTGCATTTGTTTGGTGTAGGAAGGGCACCCAACCGAATAGCACGTGAGTTATTACACGAAGAGCAACTCTCAGTATTTTTGTCGGTTGCTCTAAACGGAATATAAATGACATAAAGAGCTCATGTAATAGGGTCAAGCCTAACATCCAAACTCCGAGCTGCTACAGAGAATTTACCTATATTAGTGCTCGACCGAGGAATCAAATACAAGACCTACCAAAAAGACCTACCGAAAAGTGGGTGTACATTAGCACACTTTTGCCTTACCCTTCGAGGAATACAAGTATGCTTGTATGTTCTTCGTTCATGTTGATGACTAATACCCTCCATATCTGCGATATTAGCAAAGCTTTGATCGCATTATTTTCAGATAAAATTTGATACAATGCTAATTAAGGTTAAAGTACTTGCCTCCAAGCTGTTGCCACCCCAACGAGGCCAGACACACAATTGAATACAAATGACGTCAGGTGCTAAATTGGAGCACGGATTAAAATGGGTACTTACTAAGCAACGTGATGACTTTTAACAAAATATATTTTCGACAGAAAATGCGTTACTTTCGAAATGAAAATGAGTCTGAATTTAAATGCGCCTGCTTTTTAACTTTAACAAATCGACGGTCCCCACGTAAACTATCGAAACTGCAAATCCTCTACTTTACAGGAGAGCGATTTCAAGTTTAGATTTTGATTTTAGTTATACATTAAATTCGAATATTCAATATTACAACTATGTTATAAGTAGATAATTTTACTGTTTTATACTATCTACTAAAGTTTTTAATAATTATTGTACTTTTTTTAATATATCACATTCGATACTTTACCTGGTTACCACTGGTTAGTTTTTTATCGATTGTGCCCGTTTTGATACTTTTCCACGACAAGAATTTCTAGTGCACTATTGAATGTGGTACTTTCGATTGTATTATTTGTTACCTTGATTAGATCAAGGTAACATTAAACTAGTTTCGATATGCGAAACCTCCCTACTAGTTAATTATGCCAAGCTTTTAATGCAATTTTTTCTAAGGATTTTATGACAAATAAAGAAAAACATAATCAGACATTGTTAATCAAGAAATATAGTATTAAAAAATCGACGCACAAACGCCTACCATGAATTCAGTTCATGATTCTGGACCCCATTGCGTTGATATTTTTCGTCAGTTAATAAAAAAAACTGCACTTTTCAAGTTCAATATCTACACGGTCAAAATCTACGGAAACCAGTTTTTTTTTCAAACAAACGACCATAAATTTCGTAACAGGGGATCCAGGATCATGTTCTTAATTCACAGTATGCGTTTGTGCGTCGATGTCCCTTCCGCCCTGTATAATATAATATATAAAATTGTATAATGTATAAAATAATATTATTAGAGAACACAGTTATCTATACTAGGTATAATTATGAGTACCTACCCTACCCTACTTATGCTATATAAATCTACATAAGTCTTATGCTCTTGACGTTAAATCTATAATCATTTCTAACTAAAACAGAAGGAAACGTACTTAACACACCTATTAATCATATCATACACTACAACATCTTCTTTATACAGGTAGCTATTAAACTTGCTTAAGTTACTCAAGATTATATCATACGTCCCAACAATCAATGTAAATAGATAGTATAGATAATATATTTAAGTCCTGGACCCTTTGGTTTCGAGTTCGAACTAGAAAGAAATACTAACACATAAAAGAGATTGTAGTTTCACAGTATTAGATACATAAACAATAATAAATAAAATCACACTATGTTTCTTCCTTATAAAGATAATATTTAGAGTTGTAAGACAATTTAGAGATCAAGCTACTTAATATGGCTATAATTTTTTACTTAATAATTATTTATGTTCTAAATGTCAATTACTATAAGTTTCCATTAAACTCTACAATCATCATCAACCCATTACATTGTCCCACTGCTGGGCACGGGTCTCCTCTCAGAACGAGAGGGATTAGGCTATAGTCCACCTCGCTAGCCTACTGCGGGTTGGCAGACTCTTCACATGCCGTCAAGAAAATCTCTCAGGCATGCAGGTTTCCTCACAATGTTTTCCTTCACCGTTTAAGCGCGTGATAATTAATTATGAATAATGACTTCGAAAAGACAGATGTGTGTGCCCTGGATTCGAACTCGAGACCTTTGACTTGGCAGTCCAATGGTCATATCACAAGGCTATCACTGCTGGTCTCTCTACTCTACAATAATGATAGAAAAAACTAGTTAGTCCTCATCGTAATGTCTTCATATTTTCTTTGAGAAATTTGTAGTGTTTTGTAATACTTATGATATTGCTTTGGAACATGTCCAGCATTAAAAATTAAAACAAATCTTTATATTTTGCTTCCGATATCGGCAAACTGCTAGAATACAATGGTATCAACCTACTTTCTTGATTTCTAATCAATTTCTTTTTATTTCGACGGGTCTGAACTAAAGTATTTAATATCACGTATTCTAAATCCAAGTCACATTAGTGTCATATTTTTTTATATGAATTTCTTTAATCTATTTCTGCTAACCTGCATATAGAGGCTGTTATCCGACCAAAATCTGAAGTCAATCAAGTCAAAGTCAAGAAAATGTGCACTACCTGCTACTTTCCGGCCACATTAAACAAAACGCTTCTTTCTTTGCAGTATTAAATACTGTCAGATGCATATGAGACAACTTCCGCTCGTAAAAAAATAAAGAAACCTCGCCATTAGGGCAGTTAAGTACATTCTGAAAGCCGTAGATTTCCTTCGAAATTCCTCTTTCTTTTCTTGCCTGAATCTTGCTTGAAGGTCGTTTCTCTACTCACAGTATGGGTCTTGGGTATTCTAGGTTCAGAAGCTGATACTGATATCAAAGAATTTACACTTGGAATATAACAAAGATCTTGAATTGCGTCTTTGTTTCAAGTTTTTTCGGTTTGGTTTGTTACACAATTAAAATCTTGAACAAAATAATTAAGAGATGGAACAGGAGTACATTCATTGCTATCAAAAATATCGATTTCGGAATCATTTTGTACAAAAGCCTCATTAATCGCATCATTTTCATCGTAAATATTATGCAAATATCTCCACACTTCGTCAGTGCATTGACATTGCACAGGAGATGCTGAAAATACAAAAAAAAAGAAAAAAAATTTGGAATATCCATCGAAAATGCAAGCCTTTGACGTAGTAAAGTATCGAAAGTGGTACATTTGATATGTTCTTAGCAGAGAAAACTATCGAATGTACCACTTTCAATGAATTTCTCATAACCAATACCAGAGAACACTATTGAAAGTGGTTGATTCGATAGAACAAATTTGCTCTTTGTACTAGTATTGTATTGGATCTACCACTTTCGATAGTTTAAAATAAATTATTCTAAAATATCGAAATATTTTCTATTTTTTGTCATAAAAAGTCGTTGTAGTTGCCCTAGCTGCCTTCGCCTACGTAGGTTCCATAGCAAATTTGTATTTTTTTTACAATTTTGCTTTTTAAACAGGCAAAACTTACCGGGTTGATCATCATTTGTTTTATAAGTAACAGGTTCTGTTGAAATTTCACTGCGTTTTTTTATCATAATTACCAATTGTTTCCTTCTTCTATTCATTTTGAGCTAAATATTAAAGAAAAACTAACCTAAACCTAAAGTCAAAAAACACGCGTGTGTTCTTGCTCACATTTCAAATTTTCGAGTAACACTAACGAAACAGGTAGTTTCGTGTCGTGCACTCGTACCGCTGACCACTAATAACATCGAAAGCGGCAAGTTCGATGTTTTAATGTGTTCACTTTATGCAATTTCGATTATGTTCAATTGAAAAACAGTTGAAGGTATAAACATAGGTACATAATTCTTATGTAGAATTATAAATCTTTATATCTACTTGCCATTAGTGCAATAAAACGAAAATGTCATTTTTTCAATTTCGATAGTATTCGTGGGGGCCGTCGAAATAGCCAGCGAAATTACCTATTAGAGATAATAATTTTTGATATTAGAATGGATAGGGGCGGGTGCTTGAAGACAAATTGTAAAATTTGTTCTGGCAATGTAATGCTGGCTCTGATCATAAGAATTAGATTCAATTTATCAAAAAAAGAAAAATATCATTAGGTATATATTTGTGTTTAAAAATATAATTTTAACTTTTGTGCAAAAACTTTTATAATTTAAAAATAATTAATATGCTTATTTGTCCAAATGAAAAAGCTTACCAACTGGTTTGATTGACTAATTACATAGTTCTTAGAAATAAAAATGTATGAATAGAATAAGTTTCATATAAAAAACCATTGACCACTGATTAAATAACAGCTTAAACGAAAAATATGTCTGTATTCTTACATTTAACTACTAATAATTTAGTTGTAGATAATGTTCAGAAACACAAAAAAAATCTAAGACATTGTACGTCTCACTTAAATAATTTAACCGACAAATTAAAACGTAACCGCCCTGTATAACGTTGCTACCGTTGGCCCACACATTTAGTTAACGACGCGTTAAAAAGCCGGTTAAGTTACTTGGCGCAGCACTCCGGCAAAGGGCGGACATTGGGCGCAATGCAAGGGCACTGTGGCGCCCTTGTCGAGGGATCGGGGCGCAGTCTGGAGGTCGCGGATGTACCCTTACTTCGTCCCTTAACACCAACTTTCCTGGCTCAAACTCGCCTATGATAACTTTGTAACTACCACAAATCTATGAAGACTCGATTGATTAAATCTCACGCGGTGTGGGGCGCGCAACTTTGGAGCGGGCGGACGTCGACTGAAGTGCAAGGGCGGAACGCCCTTGTCCTCGTGGAGTCTGAAGGTCGACGTATATATACATCGTCTCTCCTATTTGTTCCCCTACTACTTTTTTAATGTTTATACTGTTGTCTGTGACATGTAAAAAGTCATTTACGGTCTACGACTCCCATGTATTTTTGGTTCAGAGTCAAATGAAACATGAATCTCTTATTTAAATATATAAAAGTTCATTATAGCTTGGCATCAATGAAAGTTGCCATTATGTAGTAAATGGAGACTTTTATGACGTCATGATCCCTCCCATATTGGGCTGAGAGTTTTCCGAAGATTGCAACTCTGCTTTATGCGGAATGGATATTGGATTTAAGTTTACTTTTTGCAATCGTTGAATTAATTGGTTAGTTGTTTTTTTTTATTGAATAATTACAGGCAAGGTCGGGAAGGTTAACAGCTTGCTTTAAACGGTCAACAATGACCAATGACAAACGTCTTATGGCTGTGGTTACTGTTTACTGAAGTCCATTAAGTTTGTCCCGCTAACCCTAAAATGTGTCGTTTAGTTAAGTACTATTGTGAGAGTAGTTTCTATTAGAAATCATGATTGCATATATTTAAATACCTTAACAACAATAGGTACATTGATCAGGTAGGTAACGTATACATTAATTTTGGTTTTAATCATTTCAAAGTTGGTTTGCCCTTTAAGAACGCCCCAAGTTTTTAAAAGTCAAAGGGTTTAGAAGGCATCATATTGTGTGTACTGTTTAATAAGTCCATTTAATCAAACAGAAGATTTAGAATAACTTTGCGTACTTAAGATATTTTATTGCAAATATTCTTATTTTTAAACGTTTATTTACGAAGCTCGCTTTAAACCGATTTGCTTTCAAAGCTCATACATTATTGTACATAAGAAGTGATGACTTAAATTTAGTATTGTAATTCAAAGATTTTAATACTTAACAGTCAAATCCCGAGTTAGTGCCATAGATCTGTTGGTAATGACATTTGTACAGATACTTGGGTATAACAATCTGTCGATTTATGGTTGGGTGGAATACAAATGAGGTCGGGCATAGTTCTTAATATTGCTCAGTCATAGAGGCTCGACACGTCATGGTTTATTGCCTCGTAAAGTGAGCTCGTGCCGCGAAAACGCATAACTTTGTATTAAGTTACAATTTCTTTGGCGCGATCATCCATTACAGTGTACGTCTAGGCTACACTCTCGCAATAAACCCTAAAACTGGTCTTAACCGTTATGAACTTCTGACGGCAGATTTCCTTCTAAGTTCGAAATTTAAAAAATACTGCAATATTGAAAGAAAAGTTTTAAAATAAGGACTTTTATATTTTAGCCGTTTAACTATACAGAATAGAGAAAGTTAATAATCGATTCAATCCGCGCTAGTTTCAGATCTTATATGCAATTCGCATCGTGATTTTCATTCGACAACTCGTGTTACACACTAATGGCAGTAAACGCAGAACACGATGTTTAGTGAATGTAACAGATACAGACTAAAGAAACCATAACGTTAACGCTCCATGCGTTAGTGAAAGTGCAGCCTTTGAGCGGCGCCAATCAAAAACACATTAGCCCTCGATACGGCGCAAGCGCATCTGAACGTTCTTTGTTTTTGTTTTATGTTCGATCTTTTCTCGTTTAAATGGGTTAAGCACTCCTCTTGTGTATAAATATTTCAACAAATTTAGATAAAATAGAATATATTGCATAGTCATTAAAAATAAAATATGACAATGTATAAAGAGCATTATTAACCTGTGGCACTATGTCAGTTTTCGAGATAATATTGACACTTCGGTTTCGTTGCACTTTGCTAACCGGTTACACTGAGTGCTGCGCACTGCTAACAAATGACGCATAATGTAGAGTGCCCGTTTAAAATAGCAATTAACACATCGATGATTAGCGTAAACAATAGGCAGTTATCGAGTAAACGGGCCGAACACTTGCGTCGGGCGTCGGCGGCGCCTGGTGCAACCGACGGAAACGCAATTACGTGAACATTCACCGGAAGACATTGCGCTCGCGCAAATGACTGGTAAAAAGCGCTAAATAGTCCAATTATAAATTTAAATTTTTGAATACAGAATGGTACACAAGTTTCACGTTAAGGAAGTTTCGTTGACGGTGACAAACTCCTTTCCCTTGAAAAGCCTCGAAAAGTATGTTTGTGTAACCTTTTTTCGGTTCTAAGTACTTCCTTTTATGGAAATGAAAAACTGCCCAAGGTACAGAATACTGTATTTGTTCCATAAATATTATAATTGTATCAAAATTTCGGTTTGTTAGTCTAGTTAGATATAATTCTTTATTACATAAAATGAGGGTTACATAAATATTGTCCGACATTTCGCCTTCAGACAATTGTAAATACATAGTAAAAGAACAAAAAATAAACAACAGCCTACATTTTTTATTTACATTTAGAACAATAAAATTATCAAGTTTAGATACGATCACGCCTGTATTCCCCGAAGGTTAAGGCAGAAATGTACTTAATGTACAAATAATAATATTTCGGTCCCGTATAATAGGGGGCGAGCCTGGTAATAGGCATTCACCGAGCACATACCTACATATGTGAAAAATGAGAATTTCATAGAAAAATCCAATAACACTTTGCTCGACCTGAGAATCGGACTCAAGACCGCATTTAGCATAACAGTCAAGGTTTTGACGGATGAATGAGGCAGTTGAATCATTGGTATCAAATATTGTAGTGATCCATAGTTTATTATCAAATAAATCGATAAAAAACACTGTATGTTTAGTCACTACGCACTGCGTTATTGTTTTAACTTAACCTTAACCTAGGCATTAGTTGTAATGATCAACAAAGCGTGAACTCGAATCATTTGCTGAACACATACATTCATACAAGTGTACACGATTTATGAACATTATTTCTGAAAGGAGTAGAAATGGAAAGTGTATCCGGTAATGGCGATAATTAACCTGCAAATAAAACATTTGGTGACTTTCGAATGTAATGGGTGGTAATACCTTTTTTTTCGCGCTGTCAAAGACTTATTAACACCTCTAAATGTCATCGCCTTGTTATTGTGGGCAAAAAAGTTTTAAATGTACGATAATGTTTTTGTATTATCAGTTGAGAAAATAATGCTTCTTTAAGTTAAATTTTAAGTATGTGTGCATTGATAAGGGTGTTCTGTTGTCTAAAATTACCATCGCGTAGGTATTCATTCCTTTTTTTAACGTGTGAAAATCCTCATGGACTTCCGCCGCCCGGGGTAGGTTGACGGGGCGGGTCGGACTCCACCCATATTGGGTGACCTACCGAATAAAACCACACGGATGTTTACCCTCGCCGCTTTTTGCTGGGATTACAGTAGCGTGGTTTCGTTCCAAGTATCACAGATTGTATAATGGAAGTCTGCAAGCATATCTAAGTAAATTGTTGTTACAATTAAGGTCTAGGCTCAGTAATTTCCCAGTTAGAAAAAATAATATCCTATCCTACGTACTTACTTAATAATATTATATTATAAATATTATAAATGTGAAAGTTTGTGAGGATGGATAGATGGATGTTTGTCATTCTTTAACGCAAAAACTACTGAACGGATTTTGATGAAACTTTACAGTATTATTGTTTGTACATCAGAATAACACATAGGCCTTAATTTATAACGTTATTTTGGGAAGTTACCACAGGATTGGGAAAAATCTATTCCGCGCGGCTGAAGTCGCGAGCAAAGCTAGTTGAATCGTAAAACAGTGAAGGGTTGACCAATATTAATTACAGATCAATGTCTCAATTAAAGCTAATAACAGGAAAATGCAGGGATACTGAAGACAGCTCAATTAAACATACGTAACAGCATGTATTACATACTGAAACTCGATACTGGTCTTGACAAAAGAGAAAGCGTACCGATGATCAAAATATTATGTGACTATGACGCCTTCAGGGTAGCGCACGGACCTGTTTGGTACACAACTAATAACTTTCCCTTACAGATTATAATCAGCGATGCTCTCGTAACAAGCGTAACACGTAATAACCACAATGTTAGTCGGTTAACGCATCCATTCGAGAGCGAGAGTGGAAGGTAAATTGATTTTGTCTAAGCACGCGACGGCAAGGGTCAATGAATCTGAACACTTTCTCTGATCCGCCGTGATTTGAACGATGCACTGCAATGTTACGTGACAGTCGCTGCACGCCATTATTGTTCTTATATGAACATGTGTTATGAACTAAAATTGCACATGTTCAAGTTATATTTGCGTCGAGATATAGTAATTTGGGAAAAGCGATAAAATAATACAGTTTGATCTCCTCATAGCAGAACAGGCTTGAAAATGTGTGCGGACTACGGATACGTAATAACCTACTTAATTTATGACAAAATTTTATTAGAGAAAACCAGTTATACAGCTATAGTTATATTCACATAGTATAGAAAATGTCATAGAAAAACATATAATTCTACTGTAAAAGCTTCAATTATGTTTGTTCATTCTAAACTCATTTTGAATAGAATAATTAATAATACTTTATCAAATTATTTGCGTAGCTCATAAATACAGGCGACTCACCCCTTCTGAATTTATAATGCGCACATAAAAAGAACAAAATCAACAAAGACATTTTTTATTTCATTTCAACCCTTCATGTGGGGTCGACACGTTTGCGTGACATCAAACTTTTCGACTGGCCTCCCCTGCCGTGACAATGATAGGCAGACTTTTAGTCAACATTTGACCTCTTTGTCCGACCTACTGGGCCCTAATAATGGGATTAGATGGCTCACAGAACAGTTTTAATCAGCTATTGTGTCTTCTCTGAAATAAAATAAGTTTTACGTGTTCTGTTTTCTTTCTACTGTTACAAAAAGTTGGTAACATCTTATTTGTTGAAAGTAATTTAACGCGTAGACAAGTGGCTGTACAGATACCTTCTTTGTTAGAACCTTATTTTATAAGACAGGCTATTAATAAATGTCTTAATCGAAGCAATGGCGAGGCGTTATAAAATTAAATCTACTGCAATGGCTGCAATAGCATTGGAGAATCAAATAAAAGAAACTACTATTATTGATGTTACGAGTCCAAAGCTTCTTATGCTGTAGAAACATAGCCCGGAGCCCTATCTACGAATAGTTACAAATCAATTCGAGATTCTATCGTAAATAAAAAGTATACACGAATAATATTAAACTATTGTTTACGATAATTACACGATGTATCTTATACGCATCAGATTCACCTAACTTTCGTTCTTCGATGAAAGTTCTTGTTATGTTATGAATATGCTAAATGAACTTACATACGTATCTGCATATCGTACTGTGACGGTACAATCGCGTGCGAAGTGTGCATATAGATTGTTTTAATGAGTTTTTGGTTTGATTGAGTTTGTTCATTTAAATTTTAGTTTTCAGAATATTTTTGTATAGTTCGAGATCTATGAGTACTTTGAGTTAATTAAATATATCTAATATGATAAACCATGCTTTAACCAAGGAATAACTAGGCAACGGTTAAGTTCATTTGAGATGTCTATTCATGTAACGGGTCTAGTATAATAGATACCTAATCTATTATACTTTTTTTAACTTTTTTAACTAAAAATACTATTGAAACAATAAATAACAATCACTTAAGTACTCACCAGTACCCAAGTTAAATGGAAAGACATACGCACGATAATATACACAAAGCTGACGTTTATCGAGAGAGAGGTCTGAGTCATGATGTTCACTTTCACCGTCCCCGGTACAAACAACACTGTTCAGAGGTCGATGTACACGTCACGGGACGCTACCTTGTGTATTGACAAAGAAATAAAATGGAAAATATCTCTTTATTGACGCCTGTCAAGTCTTCGAAAAGATCTCAAATTAACTGAATACAAAAATGTTTAGGGATGTGAACTTACGTAAGACTACTTGATAATTAAAATTGCCTATATTGCACAGAGCAGTTTTGAAAATCAGTTCAGAAAAATATTTTTAACTTATTTTACATTTTTGGAGTATTTATTGCAAAATTTAGGGTATAATAAATGTAAGGCAGGGTTTAATTTTATTAAATCTTATCAATGCACTGGCAAATAACAAACTTGTTACAAACAAAGCGTTTTTTTTTCTTAGAGCAGGTCCATACAATTACTACTTAAGAATATTTTGCAAAATACAGATAAATCATATTTTTTCTGTAATCAACTTTTGCAGTGGCTTAAGAAATTGTCCAGTTCACGGAACTTTTATGGGTTCGCAGAAGAAATATATTTTTATGACATTGTTTGATTTTTTATGACTTTATTGGGTTGTCGAATTTAGTTTTATTCGACACCCCTGGTAAGAAAGTCTGCCATTAAAGAGCCATTCAGGTAGAGCAGTATACAACCAATTTACTGCCCAATAAACGTTGTTTGTTAGTAAAGAGCTAAACTTAATAATGTCACTTTAAGGACGCCTTAAGTTCCTTATGTGTGACGGTATTTGACTTTAATTTTCTTTATTTTATTGTTATAGGTAAGTTCATACTGCTTCCTTTAGCGCCCAGAGAAAGCGGTAAGTACGTTTACAAAGATTTATTTTATTACATAAACTTGTTTTACAGTAAGGTTAGTTATACAGTTACCTGAAGTAATAAAAATACTGAAATATTCTACGATTAGCACGTACCTATCTAGAATCGTCATAAAACTTATCAAAAGTTAATAAAATACACTGTTCCTAAACTCCGGCTGCGGTTTTATTTGCATCGTTATTCGTTACCTTTTTAACGAACAATAACAACGGATGTTTTCCTTTTTTCTAAACACCGCAAGGAAAGTAAACAATGTCGAGCGGTTTAATTGTAAAGCGATTAGGGTTGTAAAGTTTTCCGGTGCAACGACGCCAGAACGATAGTCGCGTGGCTCGGCGAGTCAGAGGCACTCCCACTCAACACTCGCGGCCGCCGCCGGCTCGCACCGCACTCATTCACTCCAGTCTTCTGCCGACTGTCGCGGCGATAGCACGCGCGCATTCCGCTACTCGCCTCAGATGTTAGTGTACGATTACGACATCGCGTTGCAACTAGGACTTTTACCGTGACAGTGAATTGTACTTTCACGAATATGGGTTAAACATCCCTTTAAGCGTGATGAGTCCGGGCGAGCGCGCCGCCCTAGGGCGCCGCGAACCCGCTCGCCCTCAGTATGCTTCCACCGCACCGGGTTTCCCGCCGCCCTACTATCCGCCCTATGGCGTGCCGCACCCGAATGCGTGGTTAGGTGCTCCCCTCATATCAATGGCGGGACGTGCACCACCACAGTCCCGGAATACACCAGTATCAAAATTAGCTATGCACGCACAAGGAGCACCTCTCATCATACAAAATAGGCACGACCGACGAAAATACACCACCGCACCTGAGCAACGCAATCATCGGCAGCTCGGACAAACGGAGCAAGTCACTAGAGACCGGTGTGATGCACCCGAGGGAAACAGGCCGCGCAATCAACAGCAGCAGGCGCGTTCCACGCGAGGCGGACGTAACAACAACACGGATGCGGTCAGTGTCGCGAGCGATGAAAGTTCCGGCTCAACCAACTCAGAGACTATGTTGCCAAGGATTATTAAACCGCGAAAACGGCGCAAAAAGGATAGAAAACCCAATAATATCGTACCACATGATTTAACAGCAGCTGCTTTGGATCTCGGCGATGTCGATCATTGTGCGGTTTCGGGCTTAACATCATCACACAGCATTTATGAGGATACATACTGTCGCGAAATGTCTTTGCCGTATCGGTTGGATGTTAAAGTATTAGAGTACCCAGAACCAGTACCGGAAACATATCGAGTTTCTGCCTTAGGAGATGCGTTAGAAGCGACCCGATTTGGTGTAGCGGAGGCAGCATCACCAGCGGAATCTGCAGTTAGTTCGTGTCAGTGTCGTCTTTGTGACCCTGTGGGACAAATATGGGATGCCGACTCTATTGCAGATTTACTTGATGAAAACTCGTGTGGTGATTTTGCGCCTACGAAGTTAGAAGAGTCTATGAAAGTAGTCGGGCCTTTAGGTAAAAGAGGTGCAGATACGACATTGCGACGAAGCTGGAGTGATCCTTCATCGCGGGTTCCGGAACGACGAGAGGTTAATACAGGCGAAACTTTTTCCGCCCCTAATCTGTACTCATTGTTCCCACCAACGAGAAGGGCTAACTCGCCGGAACCTCGCTCTCCGCTCGCACTTGACATATCCTCTGAGATTGTCACCTCGATGAACGGCCACCGTGACCTGGAAATCAAGTTATTTTCGACCTCGCCCCCGGCTACGAACTCCGACCGTCGCTCCTTCTTCGCCGATAAAAGTGAAAGTGCTGTGAACAGATGTATCGCGAGCAAAGATCTAAAAGTGAACAGTGCGGTGAATAATAACAGAGTTGAAACTAGTGTTAAACCAGACGGCAAAAACAGTGAGGATGTGTCTGACACGGGGTGTTCATCGGCATTTGTCGCCGGCGAGCCCTTGCGCAACATTTGTGATTTAGCCTTAGTTACTGCCTGAGGTACTCGTGTTCGAGTAACGCGATATGTTAAGTGGAACTTTAGTGTTGTCGAGCAGTCCAGGTGGCTCTACGCTCGCCATTTGAGCTGGACTCAAATTGTCTCAGCGAGGCATGCACGGAGCGTCTCACCAAGGCCCACTAAAATTGAGATCTCCGAATTGGTTTCCTGTAGATTCTATAATTAATTTATTGATAACAATAGCGTAGGAAACTGTCGGGGGACTTTATCTGGAAACTTATAGAAGTTTACTATTCGCCGTTTAGCATAATGCTAGGTGAATAAATTTAATATTTTCATTGAGTTAGAAAGTTTACTCGAAATTAAAACGGACGAGTTATTGAAAGTTAGTACCTAGTTGCGAGTAGGCGTTGATGTCAAACAGTTAATGTATGATCGGTGAATTCCCGTACCGCTAGTAACTGAACGTGGTTCATAAATGTTTCTGTCGAAGTTGCACACGCAGTGTCAAGATCGCAATGCATGATACATTATAAATCAATTGCAATTTAGTGAAACGAGCGACTGCAGCGATGTTGTGGGCCGGGCGCGCCATAACTCGCCGTGTGCAATTAGCGTTTCACACTACTGACACGGTTCTCGCGTTGCGGCTGCGCGCTCACTATTGCGGTTTCCCGCGGTTTTCACCGCGCGCGCCGTTCCGGGTGGCGCCTGTGTGCGCTCACGCCGGATTCATACCACTAATGACTTTTTCTCTTCCATTTCAACTAACGTAAAAATTTACTTAAAACTTACAAGTAATTCCGTGCTTATCTATGTACCGATATCAATGTGCTTATCAGTATTTCTAATTAAAACCATTTTAAAACATAAGCATTCGTCACGTTGAGAATATCAAGCGTGTACTAGGTACTAAAATTATTATAATATCGTACCTAAGCGATGAACACGTTTTAAGATTGCATTGATCACGTCCAAGCATAAAATTCATGAAAGTATCATTATCATTGTAGTCATTATCGTCAACACTGCTCATCATCTTTATCATTATTTGCACTTTACATCACGTTTCAACGCCGAGATCGCAAATCTTTGTTAGACTTGAAATTACTATTATTTCCTCCAGTTACGTGACTTTAGTTACTAAGTGTGTTTATCTCGCGTTTCTACATTCCTCATAGTTACACAACAGGTGCGCCGTAGATAAAACGTTATGATATACAACTTTTTTATACTATTTAGTTATCTGTATTTGTTGAAACTGTGTACAGAAGGGGTCGTTTATATAGTTGAGATTTCCAACGAGATAAAAAAACACACTGTATAAAATCTGGTTCGTACGTTCCTTTTATTACAAATATATTTCAGCGTTCAATGTTGGTTAGGTAAATCGAATAAGAATGTTTTTTACGGCAATGATTCAGTTACCATTAGGTATTTTATGTACGGCACGAGATTGTCAAGGTCCACATCAAAATAACTGAACATTTTATTGTCTGTCATAAAATAAATTAACAACGTGATAGTACTATCATAATATTTAAGTTATAAAACTATCGTTAAACTCATTGCTAAACGGCGAATTAAAACCTCCCCTTTTCCGTATGTCTGTCTGTCTTTTGTTTATGCGTGGGTCGAGCGGAGTAAGTGATACCAGATAAAGTTCCATAATAATGTAGATAATGTGAATATAACTAAGTTATTCATGGGCTGTACAGTTGTTCGCAGTCTCTATCGTTGGGTTTTACACTAGACGGCCTGTTTCTATGTTTTACGTTTTTATTTTTGTGTGTTTGCTTATATTGCTCGGTGTGTAAGTGGGAGTGGGACGACATGATAGATTGGTTTTGCTTCACTTTTTTTTTATCTCTACGACAGACTCTGGCGAGTTAGTTATTACATCGCCTTATTAAATTTTAACGTCAATCTTATGATTAGGTAATTTATAGTTCTCTTAATACCTGTGCAATAAGCAATAACCTATCTCTGAAGTTGGGCCTCCTTCATTTAATGTAAACTTTTTATCGAAAAGGAAGGGGGCAATAGCTTCTTTATTACGTGACGATAGATAGTGACGTTACCTTGACTGTAAACGATATTAATCAAATCGATAGCTGGATTTTTTTTACGTTCTAACATTGAATGTTTGAAATTTTCTCGTCGTTAGACGTAGGTATAATCGAATAAACAAATACGCCCATGAGTCTGTTGGTGTGTTGGGATTTATGTGGGGCGCGGCAAAACGTGGAATGTAAAACTCAACGATACACCTCACTATAATATAAACAAAATAGGCTATGTCTAACATACTGAGTGAATGCATTTTATACATAAAAACCTAGGTTTAATATTTGTTTGTGTATGTTGTGAGGCATGAGTTCACGCTCGCACACTATTTTTGTACAATAAATTACCATGTCCCGATGTAATAGTGGTTGTTTTATTTCAATTTAATATGTTTCGACATAGTAGTTAGTTATACACGTGTACTTGAACGGTTCAATATTTCCTACCGTATTTTATTGTTCGCGATATACTTTTATTGTATCACGACTTTGTGACCAGTTTCGTTAACAAGATTTGCCTCTCTGTAACACTGTGTGAAAAATAACAAAGTTGCTTGCATTACGTTACGAAGGTTTAATTGACGTGAATCAAACTAACGAACAACACAATAAGGAAACTATCGATGGTTTCGAAGTTGACGTTTGAAAATTCAATATAGTTTGTAAACAAAGTGGTGGTGTTTGCGTAACTCTCCAAACCGACTCTCTATTGTGGTACAACAGCTGGTAGGTTACGCATGTACCATTGTACTCTCGTTTGCAGCGGACACGTTTGGGTGCAAATTGCTAACAAAACTCAACTAGTCACGTCAGAAATTCATTAGGTAATCACTTCGAGACGCGACGCGCACACTAACCAGTTTGGATACAAATAAAAAGAAAGTTGTGCTTTGAATTTTTTGATGAAAGATTTCGAAGATGTGTTTTTGTTTTTAAGTGATCTCTATGCCCTCAAATACTACAGAGGAGGATACTGCATTATTTAATTACGATTTTTAAATTGTTTCAAACATTATCGAAAATATTAAAGAAAATGTAATGATTGGTATTTAGGACGTTTGTCATACTTATGTTTATCAGTTTGTATTGTTTGGAATGTGTCACCAAAAATAGTTCGTTTGCATAATACACACAGTATGCTACCATTTACTAAAAATTTCAACAGAATATAACATTTACAAGGACGTCGTTCTGGTCAATGTCACGAATGTTTGCTTAAGCATTTTAATGGCTATAGCCGTTTCATAAAACTGCGAAAATTTCATTCGCAACACATGTTTGTTGCAAAGAAACTTTTTGATAATGTGCTATTGTCTGTGTATTTGTCGATAATTCCAAGAAACTCTTCATACATAAACCTCTTTTTTGGGTAATCAATTTGGCAACCACATCAAAAGCAATACGCGACGTATTTATAATTAAACACTACGTTTGTTCTGGAAGTGTATTTGTTTCAAGTCGGACAATCAATTAGGTGTCACTGCCGTCTTGGTATACTTAGATATTATCTTTGTACAGTCTTTGGTTATTTTAAATTTGGCCTCTATGTATCCTCGAGACGCTGTCAATCATAGTATTTAACGCTTGTTATAAAAATACTAAAGTTACATTTTTTGCAAGTATTAAATTGCAGCTCATGAAGTGTGAACACGAATTTGTAGGTTTTATTTGATATTTTATTTCGTCTCTACGATTGCCATTCCTAAGTTATGCTATTAGTTTTTCTAGATCTGGATACCTGCTCCTAAGGATCGTAGGGTGATGTTAGAGTCTATAGCTGTCCTCATGAATGTTGCTATTACAAAAATAAATTTTCAAATCCTACTGCTTCAATTGCGGATTTGCGCGTTCAAACAAACTCTTCAGCTTTATTATATTAGTATAGATTATTGAAACCCTATAAGTTTTCAATATACACTGGATCTAAAAATATACTAGTAAATTTATCTCCTGAACGATATCCAATGCAAATGGTTCACACATCTCGTAACCCACAAATCTGGAGCATAAACTCCAGTTGATCTCATAAATCTCGGCGTGGTATCGTGCATTCGGCTATTTGTTTACGCAACTTTACATATCGCGCGTTATTACGAGGCATTACTGTTTCTGCGCGGACATTATTACTGTTTTATTGCCAGTTGCGACACTTGGTCCACGGCACAACATGATTATACTTATGTTATGTTGGATTACTGCGGATGTAGTCATATTTATTGTCCTTAGGTTCCGCTCGGACTATTTTGAGAATGTTAGCAGATTTTGTTCCAGTTATGGGCTTGAAATATTGGGCTGCCAAAGTCGATGCCGGACAGGAAAACGTGTAACTTTCATTACAGAGGCAGTGAGTCAACTGCCCTTTACCAAAATGTCTTAAGTTTAAAATTACAAAATTCACAAATTAAAGGTAATTATTATTCATATTACGAAACGTTCACGGACGTCCAAATACGACATTTCCTTTCGCAAACAAATCACTAAACCACCTTATTAGGTATTCATATGACCAAAATAATTATTTCAAAGGCCAATTGTAAAGGAAATTATTTATGTCGACATCAAACGTATACAGAAGAGTTTAGAATAATTTAAATCAAGCAACTCTGTTCACACAATACAATGGGCGATCGCACGTGGCGGGTGACCTTGCCTCGCTCGCCTATAGAAATCGCCACTTGTATATTATAGTCTCCACAATGTAAGGTAAACATAACACCATGTAGACATTACACGTAATAGCTATAGAATATATGCGATGGTTTATTCTATGCTGTTTCCTCGTTGTTTAAGGAATTTGCGAATGCTTTATGTCCGATATGGTTACATAATGGCATTATTTTCTGTAGGGTACGCTTATTCTTGGTTTGAATATGATATGGTCAGTGATACAATAATTTGCATTCTTCCGTATTGCTTGTGGTATACTAAAGCAACTCAATAACTACTCAATTTAATAAACAGTACTTATAGTTCATTTCTCTGTCTCTACAGTAAAGAGAAAGGCTCAAAACTTAACTAAAAACACAACCAAGAAATGATCAGTTCGCGACTAATTTAAAAGCAGTCCAATCAAAACTGCATAAGACGATTTCTTTGAATGAAGTAAAGAAAAATACATCAAGAATTACTGCAAATTATAAATGAGTGAGGTATACATTACATACTCCCACTAAGTTTCCATCAAGTATTTTCAAAATGCATTGTTTAACAGTTCGGTGTTTATACAAGTGTGCCGAATGAATTGAGTATTGACGTTGTAGACATGTTTGGTGTTTATGAAGGATGAGTTGATTGAAAACCGACAGCTGATTTCTAAAGCACAATAGAAGCAATGGAAGCATGTTTCACAAAATGTAATCAAAAAGTACATCCAGGAAGAACGTAAAAGATACAGTAGTCGTATATTTACTTTGCGCTCGAGCTCCTATACTTTTTGCAACATTGTAACTTGGAAAGTTTAGTATTGTATTACATTTTACACTTAAATGGAATCGTAAACCGCATAGCTGTCAACGCCCTATCTATGCGGCACGGGTTGTAAAGGGTTAGTTTTCTCGCTGGCGACTCGAGGCGGGGTAGAAAGCCGGCTGGCTTCCGTTCGGAAGTTTCTCGCGGCTTTCACTAGCCACCCGGCGAGATATGCCGCGTTACCGCACCTTACCGGATAAATATTATATGCTTGAGCAGATTTGATCTCCACTACATAGAAAATAACTTCCTTGCCTTACATTAGAAAATTCCGTTCTCATGGGAAAGGTGGCCGAAACCTTTCTTTAATTTTAAGAGTAAAAATAATTGTGTCAATAAAAATATTTGTTATATCCAGTTTCTTTATAAGACATTCAGAAACCATTAATATTATTAATAACAGTTCATATTAAATCTCTGAAATAAATTATTAATCAAATAAAAATATTTCAAAGACTGCCCATGTTTAATTTATTAGTGTGTTTCATGTTGTTATAAAATCTTATTTATTACAACATTTCATGTTGTTATAAAATCTTATTTATTACAACACAAAACTTAATTGCAACAATTGAGTTATTATAATTTAAAAATATGGTGCAAATACCCGCGATTTACCCCTTAAGTCCCCGTGTGTTCACTAATTCCGTTAGTGACTTATGTTAGGACTCAAATTTGTACGTATTAGCAAATTTTCTGCCGTTGAGTACCAGCTTATTTAGAGAGTGATGTAGTTCGTGAAATTAAAAAGCAAATGAGACTTAACAATTGACGACCCAGGGAGACAATCCTCTAATGATAATACCCTTCCAACGACCTTAGGCCACCGTAAACGCTTACGTATGCGTTAGGCACCCTCGCGATGTACAAAAGAGCGTCTTTATAATCACAAATGAAGCCCAACGCCAAAACATGAACATCATTTCAATCCTTTTGTTTCATTTAAGCACAGTGTTAATGAACCTCTTTAGCACAAAAAAGAAACAATGAGCCATCCTCATTTGTTCACACGCTAAGACAGATTTGAAGACAAACGACTATCCGATGAACAATTTAATTTCAAAGTTGTGGGGGATGCTGCAGTTGGGTCGACGCACTGCCGCGGATCGTGCAAATCATCGTTATGTGAAATAAAAAACGCCGCTTTTTCTTATGGCCGTACGTACGATTTGCATCGGCACAGTGTTAAATCGCATGTCTTCACGCGATTAATGTTAAATGTTCAATGATTTATGTTACGGTGAAAATTAAAATCCATTTTGCTTCCACGTAACGCGCATTTTCGGAAGGCTGGTTCTTTAAGCTGTATGTAATTGTAAGATTACTTTATTTGCTCACTGATGTAATGTATTAAGTAAGGTTTAGTTATGCATTTTGTTTCTTTTCGTATACAATGTAAATATGCATTGATGTGTCTTGTAGACTACAAATTATGTTGGGTTCAAATAAAAAATGCAAGGAGCAGAGTGCTCCAAATAATTATAGAGCAAAATTGTCGATGACCGTCAAGTCAAATAAGATCCTTGGATGATGTGCAAATGTATTGTGTCTGATTATATATTGCACCTCTGTCGTTTATTAAAGATTTCGTTTAGTCATCTAATGAAGTATTCAGGGCTGAACGTCATGCGGTCTCGACGCATCCAACTCGGTCCGGTTTTAATAACAAATCATCTTTACCATTGTGTACGGATTATAGGGAATTACACGCTTATTTCCATTACCATTCCTTCGTATGTCGTTTTATTTCGAGTCGTTACAACATGATCGTAATTTCTGATTTATTCATAACGTTTCTTCTTCACAGCAAACAACAATATTATTTCTGGAGATTCTCATTTGACTTGATTGTCTATTTTCCTCTTGATAAAATTATATTTCTTTTGTTCCGACTATAAACTATCTACGAAAACGAGCCTATCTAACTCTCAAAACAAATCGACATAAATCGTTGAACCTAAATGTATCTTTCTTGTTTCTTAAAAACATAGCATTAACAGTACATTCACCTTGTCTTTTACAAAACGGCGTACTATGAAATCGTATCGTTAGTCTTAAAAGCACTTAGGGCTACAATTCGATAAAATCTTTCTCCATATTTTCTTAACGTATTTAAATTTACCCTCTGCACTCAATTTTAATTAAGAAATAATTAAATTCAACCACCACAGCCGTAATAACAATATATGTTTTGTTCATTTTGGTATGATCACTTCCTCGAATCGCGAGATGTATCTGCATGCTCATGAAAGTTTATCTGTACAAGCCCACGCTAAGGAAGAAGCGAATAATATCGCTATAAATATATGAAAGTAAACCGTTACAATATAAAGCGGGCGTAGCAAATAAAGTTTCATTTGTGTAAGTCCGCGACGGGCGCGGTGCTCGGTGCGGCTCGATGGTGTGATTTCATAATTTTCTCCTGGCAGTTTTCTATGGGCGCGAGTCGATAAAGCTGTTCCAACTCGCAAGAGAAAGCCGATATAGTGTTGCGTTTCCCGATGTTCTTGCACTTAGCCAGTGTGTGCCAAGCGATGAGCGAATAACAGTCATTAATTAGGTACTTAATTAGTACTCGTCATTACCCATTTTCCGTGTTCTCCTTTAAAATTTACAGTAGTATGTCGATATTGCGTAGCATTCGTCGTGCTCTAGTTTCTTGTTGTGTAAATCAGGTGAAATATTGCGAAAATTATGTAGGTGTTTTATTGATGGCAAATTATGTTTACCTTGACCACTGATTATCTTCAGTCTGGTCATCAGTTATATTGATATTATTAATATAACGCCATAAAATCCGTTAAAAGTAGTTTTATTTCAACATCATCATTCCAATCAAGATTATGTAAAGAAGAACTAAAATCTGAAAATAAAATACACAAATAATAATCAGATCAAAGGGTCCCAGTTCACTTTGATCACTTGATGAATTTAATCTGAAACGTGAAAACCAATGAATAAAGAACGAGACTTTTTCCTTTTTACTGTAATGAGCACTGAACCTATATTTTTTATTAAAGGCAATGTGTAATTAGGAGTTAAATTAAGAAGAACTCCTCATTATTTTACGACATTGTTTATTTAATAGAGATGGTGAATTAAACGAATCCACAAAATCGTTTTAAACTTTTGAATAATTAAGGTTATTTCCTTCTTGTAACAAACTTGCAAACCTTTGTCTTGACGAGCTCTCTTGATTTGAGTAAGAGCAGCAAACTTATTAAATCTATCAGAAATTATCGCATCACCGTTATTATCTTGTATCTCTATTGGGAAAATTAACTGCTTCACCTACGATGGAATAATGTCTCTTATCTGCCAATCGTCTGCAGACAATTTTGTAAATATTCTGAGTATAAAGTAATTGATATTTTGTAGCTTCTTCATATTCTGTATCATCGGATACCTTGGTCTTTTAGAGGTTAGATTTGTCACAACACGCTTATAGTTTGCAGCATACGTCATCAACTGTGTTTGTACGCACCGGCCTCGCGTCGATACGCGAGCGGTGAGAAAGTTGTTCAGCTGCTCTCTCGACGCGATTGATTCTGTCTCGCGTGCTGCCAACTGCGGGTGCCTCCGGGATGGCTGCGTCACCTCGATGAGTTCTTTCAACGGGCTTTCCAAATCCTATAAAAATGCATTCTATGCCAGACTAAATACGGGCCACACTTGCTTAAATACCATCAGATGTATTTTGTACCTCACACTAAAATTTTCTTTTGTATCGTGGGTATGTTTACGAATATTGTCATCACATACACATATATTCAGACAATGAACTTGCCTTTTGGCCATAAAAAAATCCCGTTTGGGAATCCTACCTACAGAAACAGATCGTTCAGCCACGGCACCATTCGTAGTCGTTATGTCTGATATTTTTCATAAATTTGTGAACAAAGTTTTTATGGAATCAAAATAAACAAAATGGAAACTCAATCTGAATTTTGAGCGGCTTGGTTTTGTTGAATTTGAAAGTATTCTGTTTTTTATTAGTTTTTAGTCCAGTGGCTGGCTATGATTTTATTCTAACAGTTCCGTATTATGTTTCAAGTAAATAAAACCTTCCCCAGAATTTCTTTAAGTTTTTAAGCATACATAAACAAAAAATGTTATCTTTTATACGCCTAAATTTTCCGTCGGTATTATTCAAAGATTATCAAGCCTCTACTAAAATGAATATCAAACAGTCGGGAAGCAAGGGCAGATAAGACTTGGAGCTTTATGAAACCGTTTCTAGATTATTTCGGTATCGTAAGACACCACGCGATACGAGATGCTGGGAGGTCACCGTTATCTTCTTCCTTATTTGTTTCGGGCGCGGCTTTCATATATGTTACCGGGATGTAAGTGCCTGATAAAGCCGTTTAAAAACGATTGCCCTTGAGCTGTTAAGTGTTTGAGGTCATTTGCAGTTTAGATGTAAGGTTATCATTACCTTTTCCTATGTTTCGTTTGATATATTTTATACAAAAGTGCCATCAGACATCAGCTACCCAATTTATTTTCAATACAATACATTAAATATTCTCAAGATAAACTTGTCAGGATTTTCGGCTCTCACAGGTACCTACATTGGGATCTCGATGTGTTAATTAATAATTAAATAAGCACAAATCGATTGATTAGCGTAGGTATTACTTACTCAGGAATCCCGTAATTAAAGAAAGAATACCAATTGAGTGTACTCACCAATGGACTAGTATAAGTTCTTTGTAGTGCGCTTTATTCCATTAAAATTGTTACACAGTATACCATTATGCTAATCGACTTAGCTTCAGGCTTTAAACAGTAACTGATTGATTGCCAAGAGCTACACAACGCAGTGTATGTAATACGTACTTCTATAGATAAACTACCACTGGGCCTATGGACAATAAACTTAGTCCTATTAACATTGCATGAATTAAACATCCTAATAAAACATTCCAAATGCAATTATCATGTTCATTGTTACCTTCCACATAATAAAATATGTCTACGACCTGTCGCGACGGAACAGTTGATTGAATAATTTTGTTTTATCAAAAGGACGTCATTATCCAACATGTAACAAATTGAGAAAGATGAGTTCCGCGCAGAAATAGATGCGGTTTGGCTCCTGGATTCTAACCGAGCGCGCGTGACTTTGCAGGAGAGATACCCGGCACGTGGGGGTCTGAGAACACGTGATTCCTATTTCGGAACGACCCGTAGAAAGTTTTGAACGTTTCACTTGGTTATAGAATAGGCGTGAGCTTTTCTAAAAAAGGAACACATTTGAATATCTCCTGACAAAACAACATCAATAGATCATAGACAAAAAGAAGCTATGCAAAAAGTGTTTGCATTAGCTTGTTACATAGAATGAAATGTTTGCTTGAAACACCAGTAGCTGTTTTTACATTCCAGTCAAATGGCTCTATCAACAAATTACTTGGCGACTTTCTAAGATTATGACAAGTGTGAATGCGATGTTTTAATTGAATCGCCTGTGGCGTTGCGTGTGCGACCTACAAACACATGAGTTGATGTATAATAAACTTTGCAACCAATTGATACCATGTATATTTAATATCGCATCGTCTGGAATTATTATAATTAAATGCCTTTGCAGAGAAACCTTCATGCAAGTTGTCTCTAATACGAAATTATGTACTGATATTTATTATGTCAGGAGTCATTGCCTAATATTGCGTTTAGAGACTGTTATATGTCGTACATGACGCGACTTCCTTCTTCAGTTTAAATGTCAATGAAATGTCTTCAATCAAGTTACTTGTCTTGTTTACGAAACGTATAAATTTAAATCTGTGTTTTATTTAATCAAAAGCGTAATCTTGTCTATTTCTGCTATTCCTATAATTTGAGGTGTAGTCTGTGCCTTTCTAGGTTTAGCATATTTAAAAATACTGATCAAACGACGCTAAAGTAAACATTATCGTATACAATTTCAACATAACTGTAGTGAACGCAGTAATAAAAACTAATACTTGTGGCATGCCAGCAAAGCTATCAATGATATTGTAGATAGTGAGCATTTGTTTTATACATAAGTGTCTGTAATCGTATTGCGGGAAAGTCCACCGATGCGTGTGGAAGGTCGGATCGTTTACCCCGAAAAGTGATATCATACAGGTTACGTAATAGTTCAATCTTTACAGCGACATAACACAAATTCGAACCCTAAACATGATGAATTTTGGGACGAGTTTCGATCGCTCCATCTCGCAGTGATTTCACCCGTATATTGAACAGTGCGTGTAATGAAAGCTTTTTGTAATAGGTACCAATAAAGTGAGCATACAATCTTATCAGTGTTGTGTCAATGTTATACTGTATTTCCTATGTTTTTCATGAGATATGCTAATGTACACAACGGCTATTTCGTAAAAAAATATCTGCGGATTTTTTTATATCAGTATCAAAACACGCTCGTAAATATCAATGTTAGTGAGTAATGTGATGATACGGCCACAGGTCAAGCCACTATGTCTAGGTTAGTAACCGTTGTCCCATTTGCCTAAGTTATGACTTTTGGGGCTTTGGGCGTTGCAAAATCTGGTACACTTATAAATAGGTACTCTGTAGTCGCAAAACTTTATTGGGATTTCTGTTACGACAGCCTCGTTCCCGAAACAACGCACGAGCTTGTTTTTTTACGACACTGAACGCGGTCAGCTTTTATTGGCTCCACCAAAATTGAGACATTTTAGGTAACAACTTTAAGAAATACCTACGTACATTGTTGTCATGGTATTTGCTTGAGTATTTCCAAGTAATATAGACGGAAGTCACGTATCGATCTTAACACATTATTATTTATTTTGGCAACCATCGCAATAATATTATTTAGAACTGGCACCCATTAAATAAATTTCCAATAATTTAAATATGGCGCCTCGTTTATTCGGTGATAAAGAGGATCATTGACGACCAATGTTTAAAAAAAATGTCTGGCATAGTTTTTTTTTAGATAGCATTGGCGCTTTGTGGTCAGACTGGTTACTGCGCAGTGTACGCATTAGTGAAACCACAGCCGGTAGCGATTTGGTACTGATCGACCTCGCACTAAAACTAGATTTATCGCTCGTTACTGGCAACTAAAATGTTTGTTATGGACGCCAGAGCTAAAATACCTTGCAACCCTCGATTCTACACGGAGAAATTTATAGAGTAAAAGCATACAATATCTATTTTTGTGCAACACGTGCAGAAATCTTTCATGCCCGCACACGTATAGTTCAATCCTTTGTACGTTTTCAAATACATTGAAAGAAGTCATTTCGAGTGCAGCATTTTTAAACTAATAGCTAAAATATAAACAGAATCAGAATGTCGTGGGGGTAAAGAAAGGTTATTAGAACCGTTTTCAATGCTCCAGCGATTCGAACGGTCTAAGTTAAAGTTGATTGTACAGGTTCAAATTCATAAAAATAAAAAACGACTAATAAAGTCCCTATAGCTATAATGTGTCTTGTCTTCTTTTCCCTGTCAAAAAATACAACGTATTAAAACATTATAGTTCGTAGTAAGTAATTAAGTAGTAGTAAAGTAGAAGAGATAATTAAAAAAATATATGATTGGCCTCGAAATCAAAAGTATTCATACTGGTTTCTAACACTTACGCGAATATCAGACATTGAAATAAAACTACTTTTTACGGATTTTATCGCGTTATATTGATATTTTTAAATTCCCATGACCATGGATGCTGTAAAGGATCAGAAACGTCGGGAATTTAAAAATATCAATATAACGCGATAAAATCCGTAAAAAGTAGTTTTATTTCAAAAAGTATTCATATTATTTTAAACTATTTTAGCTTGGATAAACATTAACGTATTTAAAGCTTCATCATCATAAGCCTTTATTCTTCCAATGCTGGACGTAGGCTTCTTTAGTAAGCTTACTACGGCTTTAAATGAATGCATCTTGCGTATAAATGGTCAAGTATAAACTAAAAAAGGATTGTAAATACATTTCATACGACGATATTCGAAATCGTGGTAATAAATATTGGAATAAAGGCACGGTCATATAAATAAAGACAATTGCTCATTCAGATGCCCAAGGATTGACCAAGATAATTAATTTATCTATCTGATTTCACCATTTAAATGCTCATCTAGATCGTTCGATTGCTTTTTATTTATATAGTTATTAACTCTTAACGATTATATATTGCTCTCTTTACGTAGCACTAGATAATCTATGAATGTAATTGATAAAGTTTAATTTGTTCAATTAAAAACTTTATCTTAAAAGGATGCGTACTATTTATTTGTTAATACAATGTTTTTCAAGCTGCTTTGGCTGCTGATTAAGATATGAAACTACCAAAACAGATATAATTTCCAAACTAACCGGAGATTCCGTGTTAGTTTCTCACGTTTGTCAGCTTTCACAATTTATTCCAGTTTTATTTATCTCTATTACAACATTTCCAATTCGTCTGCCTGTCGGTATCAGACTAATGAGACGACATTATTTATGATATTGATACGTAAAATTCTTTTACTGCGCTTTATCAGTATATGGTGAACCTAATTATGAAGAGTGTTCGTTACATTCCAAAGTTTAGAGACAAAAATACTGCGATGGTATAAATTTGTCTCACTGTGGCTGTTTATTAATTAATAAACTATATTTAATATTACATTTAAAGTCTAATAACATTAAAAAGTCAATGTAGGACGTGTTTTACAATGACAAATGTTAGCATGCAGTGGCGTGACTCGTCACAATTTGGTTGTTGCCGAGGGGTTGTCGGTGACCCTCGCGATATCTCCGCCAACACACGGCTGCCGTGTCATGTAGGTGTTCCTACTGAATTTGTCTACTTTAGCTGTACGCAAACTTTAGGGGCTGCGGCCTTAGGCTCCGCGCCCACCACAAATATCAACTGTAACAGCAAAATGTTAAGTTATATTTTCGTTCGCCACCTAAAAATCCCTTGCCGTGTCGTCTCGCCTGTTGGCGCAGAGCCTTACGCTTCCGTGAAATGGTTCAGTGTGAATAATAAAAACAAATGAAGGTGTTTCAAGGGTTTTTGGCATTTCTACCTATATACATATATGCGATACATTTTAATACTATTTGTGGCATAATGAATACATGCATCCATGCAGCTTATCATGTTCTTACAACCCGTATTGTATAGCTTGCCTGCGTATAGATGTGAGTAAATTAATTTTGTGGTCGTAGTAACCCCGTAATGTATTATACATTAAAGCCATTAAAGTTTAAAATCGCAACAAGTCAAAAAGATAAACGGCATTATTATGTAGTGACATACGTGACTGTTTGTTACCATTGTCGAGTTGTTCGCACTTAAATCATGCGTGATCGGATGAAAGTACGATTGTGGCGTTATCTCGCATCTTCCCACGGGCGACGAGCGACGGACGGCCTGAACCGCCCTATTGTTTCATGTTGATATTATATCGAAAGAAACTACTAACAAAACAATACTAATAGGATGGATCTATTACAACGATAACCGTGCCATGCCATACATCATTCATGACTTTTTATTAAAGCCGCACCTATAAAAAGAACTGCCCATTTAGGGCTATTTTAACACGGCATGAATAAAAATATAAATGCTGTTAATGATGTTAAGGAACATCATGGTTTTGTTCGACAAAAAAGCGGCACGTCAAATGCCGTAAATTAATTGTACATAATCAATCAGAAAGTCTTGTGAGGCAACAGCTCGTCGCCGTCGCACCAAATAAAGAACTCTTACAAACACGCTTCATTTAATAAATCAGCTACATAATTCAACCATCAAAATTCGACAGGTAATCCTTTGAATTCGTTGGTGCGTGATATCACCGTGCCGTCTTGAAGCGCCAAGGGACTAAAACTTTTTCACTTTTCGGCCACGTTCGAAGCATGGCATCGATTAAAATTCCACAGCGCGATCCTCCATTTTTGGGAGTTGACATATTTCTTAAGCGTCGACGTTTTTTACGGTAAATGTACTCGTGGATATGTACAGTTTAATGTCGCAATATCCCATATACCTCGATATGCAACGCGTGACCACCGGACGTTTATAATGAAACGTCAGGTTAATAACCGACAGAGTACCAACATAAGGTCCGGGAGGTTCCTAACACAATAAAGTTGTCATTATACCGCCGTATCCTCTTTAATTACGTTTGTAGTAGCTATGTCAACCGTGAAATGTCGAACTGGGTACGAAGTGCCAACTGTCAGCTTCTCGGAATTTTTAGGATTCACAAGACGAAATTGCTATTCTGTTCAGGTTATCGACCAACCTATCTGACACCTCGGGCGGTACAAAGGCGTGACGTGAGAAGCGACACTCCCGTCTAATATATCGTGCAGTATGGCCGGCAGCATCAATTGCACCTCGAATCCCCTGAATTTTCCGCAATAACCAGAGCTGTTTTCAATTGCCCGTACGTGTTCGGAACGCGTGCCGCCAACCACAGCAATGGACGTATCTTTGCCCATAATTTCGATAAAACCCTGTGTTCATCGCATCATCTCGTTGAACTGTGTGGTTGGCGCTCACAGTTTTATGCTGACCAAAATTGAAAGTACCAAATCGATCACGAGCATGTAACTAAGTATATGTGTATATCGCGTAATAGCACGGCAAACAACGTTTCTCAACGGTACCGCAAGGGCCAATTTTAGAGCCGAGCCTTCCGAGCCACCCACCGGAGTCGGCCTGATTGATTGCTAATGACTATTGTTACGCTGTTACGCAACCCCCCGGGCAAGCCGTCCGAGCTGACACCGTACATGACGGCTAACATTACTTCTACGTCATAGACGGTCTTAACCGTTTATTTGCGAACAACAATAAACAGATGTGTTGGCCCTCGGGGAATTAACGTATCAGTGATACCGGACACACACGGGACGGATCGGAACCCTGTAATGATCGTCTATATTCACCTCCTCGGGCCAAGCAATTTGAAATGACATCAGTCTATGATTGCACTATATTTTCATTCTCTCGCCATATAATCTGGCGCAAGTTTCTATAGAAATAAAAAGATGTATTTGCCGTGGGCTGTAATTGATATCTGGTGAAGCTGATTGATTGTTAATGGATATTGTTACATGATCGCCTTTATTCGGAAGATAATGCCTGTGCCATAGAGGTCTTTGACCCCATCTGCTTGATTGATTTGACCGTATGAGTTTTCTCTAGCAAGTTGCTGTCGTGGCGTTTGTGAGTTAATAAGTGTTTGCTCGAGTGAAAACATCTTTAGCTCTCTTGGCTTGCAATTATGTCCCATTATAGCATTCCCAGCGGTAAAGTTACTGCTAATGAAAAGTCGGACTAGTTAATGTTATAATATCGCCCTAAGGTTGTTGTTCAAAGCTTTGCCGCAAATAAAATGGATCATTTAATTATGATAGACTGATCGAGATATTGTTACAAAAAAAATATTTAGTAACGCTTGCGACAATCTACGTTGCGTGTGGGGTATACCCTGATTAGCTAGCAATTCGTGACGAGCAATAATCGATCCGCGAGCATCGCAAACAAGCGAGTTGCGATGCCCAGCGACCCGGCAGACCTCGATCTGAATCAGCACGCGGCCGATTCAGCGAACAGTGCAATCTGACTAAGTTGCAAACGCACAACACAGCAAGCGACGCCAGAGCAAGCACCGGCCGACCGGCCTCGGTCGATTACGATCGCGAAGCTGCATCGCCGCACTCCCATTATGGCCTTTTATGTGGCGATTGTATCAATTGTGACGTCGATTATCGAAAACGCGCCGAGGTCAGTACTGACAAAAAAGTCGGAATCCATTCATGTGTTAAAAGGGTATGTCGTTTTTTGTCGAGTTAGATACGACCAAACATAAATATGCAGCAGGATATCTTTTAAATTGTATGGTCTTAAACATCTGTTATCTGAAGGTGATCAGTAAAGTAACGTAGTGGGTAAACAAAGGCAGCAGGGTCAGGGCAGAGTGCCGGGGGCGATGTGCTGCTTGATTTATGAGTGCTCGATACCGGAGCTCTTCCGCGGTGTCCGTTGACGGTAACCGCACGGATCTCGATGGACCCTTTTAAAACCACCGCTAAATCCCCTTTGTACCTACTATCGTCGTACGAGGGAAGGATTGTGGTTGTATTGTAGCTGTTCATGCAGTTTCCGCTTTTGTAAGGTTTCTACCGTATACCTGCTATGGTACCTTAATCTTAACTTCCCCGCAGTAATAGATGTTCTTGTTATACGGGGCCTTCATTTCATAATTCACCCTTCAACACAATGAGCTATGAGTAGTATTACGATATGATTGTGAACCATTATTGTACGCAGTATTCAGTTGTAAAATTTATGACTATATGTGCAGCTACTATCAATGAAAAATACACCATCCAAGACCTGTACTTACTCAACGAGTAAATCCAGACCGCTCCCTGCCATTAGCGCATTAATTTTCGTCTTTACAAGAATCTTGCGGTCGTATTCGAAAATTGGAGCAAAGTTAAATGACTGATACGAGTGCGATCGAACATGTTCTTTGACCATTACGGGGCGCTGCGGTTTCTACGACCGAGTAACATAAGTAGCCCAGGACAGCATTAATTATCGGCGGGTAGAAATGCTCAACGGTTTCTTGTGTAAAACGAGACGAGACGTACCATGGGAAAAAGGTTAACTGCATATGCTTACGTTGTGACTAGGTGAAATTTCCGACTTGTACAAACATTCCAAAGTTTTTTTTTTTACTTTTTACGGCATATGGGTTACCATTAGTACAATTCTTCCTTCCATTGCCGTTACCTTATTTATGGTTTTAATCAATATCTATTGTAGTTTTGTATTTATGTTCTAACCAGGTACCTAGCCAAAAACTATTGAATTATTAGTTGATAGTTCTTATCTTAACGTTGAAATATCTTTAATATCTAGTAACATTTATTTTTAATACTTACAATATTACATAATTAAAATATCTAAAATTAAAAGCACCTAAGATTCAGACAATCAGGTAGAATGCTAAAATTTTCATGTACCCTAAATACGTATATACCTATATTATTGAAAACGATATATATTAACGATACATTTGATGGTCTAATACATCACTATGTTATAACATCGGTGTAGGGTATCTTAGTAATTGGATACACTTATCGTGGCGGCCGCGGGCGGGTCTGTCCCCCGTCTCTTGCGTGGATTTATCGCCGCAGCAAATCATTGCGTTCATATCACTCGGTTCTAGCTTCCCTTCAGCGAAACCCGCAGTCTTCGACTCTTTGCAAACCGCTGACTTCCATTAGAGCAGTTTCCGAATCTTTATCCAACTTATTAATGTTCCGTAGACACGAAGATAGCAAAAGTTTATGCCAAATGTGTCTAAAATACGGATACTTCCACGAAATTCTGTCGTAGACGAAATTAAAGATGTATGAAAGTGATAGAATGACACTTAGAAGTCTAGTCTACTTAATTAATAAACAAGAATTAAGTATGTGAACGCTAGAGGAATGTTCCACAAGTTCTGGTTGCTTTGTTTTTATTGTATCGTTATTTCTTTCATTTACATAAGTATTTCTAGAGCCGATAACCCAACGAGATAAACAACAACCAGAAACTGTGTTATTAGATTACGTCACAGTTCCAAGAAACTTAACTGGAATTAATAAATGCCAGCTTGTGCAGTCCTGATTGCTACACCTTATAAATTGTTCGGCTAAAAAAGCTCTTAGTACGTCGCCGACGAATGAACGAATGCGATCATTAAGACCTCTACGGAATTAATCACCACTACCAACTCTCAAGTTAGAAAAGACACAGTAGTTTATTACTGTTTGTACTAGGTTCTTACAATATCAACACCCTCTCATTGGGGTGTAAAAAGCAATGGTTATTGCAACTAAAGGAAAGTAATAAAAAAGTTTTAGGGATTCAGGCCAATAAATTGTGCGCTCCCTCAAATTGTCGTTTTTATCGATGTAAGGGAGACACAACTGTCCCTAATACAAATATCACAATATTTGTCGTCGAGATATTTATAATACTCCATAGAATTCGTCAATGTCATGTCGATGAACGGTTGCTACTAAATCGGCAATGCATTATCCTGTGTGAGCATTAGCTGCTAAAACTGTTTGTGATAAATGAGACACGTCTAACGTGAGCCAATAAATCAGCTTCTTTAACCGACAAATGCTCTCGCGTCCTTACTTTTCCGTGTACTTTTTCTATCTATCTCATTTCCATCGATGTCGAATTTTGCTGGGTAATACTTTAACGATTGTTTTACCAGCATTGGATAGAGAACAAAACAATGCCTTCGACGTGACGGTTTAAACTAAAGTTGCATTGTAACAGACTAACAGTTCTACAGCTGGGATCCTGAAGGTTAACGCGGAGACGATCGTTTGTAAAGCTTTTTGACCTCTGATGAACAATGTTACCCTTCGATCAAGCCCATGATAAATGTGTGCACCCACATTTATTTTGAAATGACTGTTCAACAATCCTCCTTGGAGTTTTATTTTACTTATAAATCATTTTCGAACTATTTATATTTCATTTGTACATTACGTGCCAGTGGATTGTTCCACGAACTTTGTTTAACGTAGCGTTTATTGGGTCAAGCTTTTAATCATTGTCAGTGGTTGCATAACGTGTACATGGGTCGTGTTTCGTTCACGTATTGGGTTTACACCGTTAAGTGTGTCCGGTAACAAGTGCAGAGCTTCGAGGCGTTAGGAACACAGGCCATCCCATGCCCGGGCTTGTCTGTAACTTAACTCTTTGTTTCTCACGCATCGAGTTACTTTAATGCAATTTAATGTTAAAGCAGAATTTGCAAGTGTATGCAAAGCAAAGTTATAGTGGAATTACGCTTTGTCAAGTTTATTTACACATCGAGATATAAACGCAATAAGTTGTTGTCCCACAGTCGTGAATTGCCAGCTTAGCTTTACAAAAGTACCTATTTATATTTAAGCGCGCCCTTCAATGATAAATCTACTAGCAGATTTATCATTTTGGTTTTAGTTTCTTTATTTATAAATTGACTCTGTCCATCTAAATCTTTATCTCATGATAGCTAAGCAAATAAATATCGAAAATTTAGATCACTAAAGCTTGCGTGCTGGCCTGATTGCGACTATAAACTACTCATCCAGAAACTAGAAATGCAGCTAATCCTAACATTATGTGCGCGCTATCAGAATCCAGCTGGCGTATTGTCGTTAGTTCATAAGTACCGTATATACCGTTTTAATAAAGTAGTTATGTAGCGACAATTTGACACAAAAATAAAATTAACGTCTTCTTGAAATAGTAATCTGTTGCTTTATAACGGGGCTATATTTGTAAAAGATGACCTTTACATTGTTCGCTGTTGAAAACCATTTTCAACTGCGAAGTCCTTATTAAATCGCTGCGATAAAGGGATGACAAAGGAGTTTTACACGAATACTAAGTATGGTACAAAGTTAGCGCATTCTAACATTATGCCAGTGATCTCAGAACTTACTCAAGATAGCATCATTAGGTGAGAGTGTCAATAGAATCACTGATGAATTTAAACCTTGTAACAGTTGTGTTTAAGCTTTTCTCAGCTCATGCTTATGCAATGCAACTGTTGCATATTAATGGGTTGAGGATTTTTTGGTTTAATGATTTATTACGACAAAACCTTTTCATTTAAAACCTATGTACGAATGACAATAACGAATGCCTTCTTCAAACGAGTAAATTCTGTTCGACCCAGAAGTTTAATTCGGCATTTTGGAATTTCTGGCATTGCGGATTAATATCCAAATTGGAAGCTTGATGATTTACAAACTTTCTTTGATTGTTGTACATTTTCTCGGCTTATTTCATAACATGTTATATGAAGGGAACCTAAATCAGCTTCCTAATGCGTCACTTGATCACGTGGCTTAGCTGGATCAAAACGTGAGTTGCCGAAATAAGGTAAAGTAACCACGCCAAACGCCTCGTGTTTTGCGGTTTTGTTCTATAATATGTTACCACGTTTTGGCGTACAAGTACTTATTACATCAGTATTTATTACATCCCATACCGGAACGTGAATCCGGAAACATTGGAAGTGGTTGAACTGCAAACAATCATATTATAAACCAACAATATGGCAGCTAAAACACCATTTCTTCAAAGTGCATGTTATTGTATCGCAGCTCCAGGGAGGATCTACAAATTGAAGGTATTTTATAGACGGTTGTAAGAGTTAAAGCATGGACATTTATTGGACTATCACTTGGGTAAAGCCGCAGGCTAAGCGTTGTTTGTAATGATCAGTGGCATCCGGTCCTTATAAGTCTTTTTCTGTACATTAAAGCTTCTCAATCCTTAAGCACTGCATTATTGTTTGCCTTCCGGGTCATTAAGGATTATAACTGTAAACTTAGTCTATAACGAAAAGAACTCTATTAATAATACCGGAATTGCTAACAGTTTTAACAATGTTATTTTCTAGATTATTCGGCCTTGTCATATTTTATAAAAAATATGATCTACAACTTTATTAAATGGCCCGAGGCTTACTACACATATAATAGATGGTCGATTAAAATTAAAATTCCTTTTGGATCTCTTTGTATTTACTCACGTATGGGAATTTATCACTGATTATTATCATTACAATTAACGAATTCCTCGGTTTAACAAGCATAAACAGGCTATGCTTCTCTTCCAATTAAAAGAAAAACGAGCCGAAGCGTCGCATCGCCTCCACACCGGTCTTAGGCTATTTTCTACTTAGATTTTTTGTTCTTTGATAATTTCATGCCCATCCTAACGTTCAAGCCTTCTTTTTTATTCGTTTATCTTTTATTTAAAGTTCCTGAGATCGTCTGGTCTACACTTATAATTAATAACATTGTTACGAGTTGACAGCGATTGCTCTAGCAGCGCTACCAATTTTAATGTCATTGATGCTTATTTGTGCGACTGGGTGACTAATATTGTTGTACGTAGTTAAAGAACTGATTCCTTTCAATTCATCTTCTTTAGATTTAACAGTGATGTGTAGCATTTTTAATGAAGTTATACATACATTTATTTAACCATAATCATCATTATTATGACGTCGAGGACTATTTTGTGTCAGGTGAGTCATTTGAAAATAGAAGGTTAATTTGGATCTACATCTCACCGCCCACTGTGGTTCTGAAATGGAAATACTGAAGATGTGCATGCCTGAGGGATTTTCTCGACGGCGTTTGAAGTCTGCCAACCCGCAGCAGGCTAGCATAGTCAAACTGTAATCTCTCTCACTCTGAGACCAATGGGTTAATGATGATGATTTCATTGCTATGACCAACGTCATTGCCATAATATCTTTTCAATTTCAGTTTTGCTGGTTATGGATGCGCGCTGTTCCTCGCTATAAATTAATGAATAAATCTCAACCAAGAGTCACACTAAAGTATTAAAACGACCAACCAATAAATATATTTCAAAGATTATTTTGTGGATGTTAAGGCGTTCTGAAAGCGATACAATTAAATACCACTGCAAATATGATCTTGCAAAATTGGTTCGAGTTACGTGTGGCCCGAGGCGATATGTAATTGCGCGTTGTGAAATTGAAAATATAATTAACACGGACCACGAACTACTTCATTATAAAATTGAACTGTCTTTTGAACGCCTACCGCATAAATTTTATTAATACGTCGAGATGGTCAACAAACGTTTCGTTTCACAGCTGTATGTATACGTGCTCATTGGGGATAGGCTTCTGTGTATTTATTTCTCCTAACGCGAGTATGTTATGTTTGATGACAGTTACCTATAGATTATTATAAACAATATAACCCCAACATCGGTTATACTCTTTTGCATTAAATAATAACTGCCTTATATACATTTAAGTATAGTGGTCTTAAGCGCGACTACTAGAGGTCTTTAGTCCGATTCCCACGTCTAGCCAAGTGTTATTGGGGTTTCCTATGAAATTCAGTAGCAACACGCATTTTGGATATGTGCCCGGTGAATAGCAATAGGCTCGCCCCCTATTAGAAAGAAAGAAAGAAAGAAAAACTATTTATTGGCACACACATAGTAATACATAATTATGTTGAACTTAACAATTAATAATAATTAAATCTGTCTGTGCCAAAGGGCCATCAGCTCAGCATTATGTCAAGTGGCGGTACTGCCACCAGACGCTGATTTTCAGCTGCAAGCCACGAGTGCTATATACGCTCGAAAGGCAACTTAAATAACCTTAACTTAAAACTCACATTAACAACTAAAATAATTTAATCTTAAATAAGAAATATTAGTTGTAACTTAATACATAACATAAAATAAATATCTAATGTCTTAACGCAGTATACAAAACATTAACCGATATCCAAGAAATCCGGGTGATATTCGCCTTCTATTGTCCTCTATAATGTAAATATATGTAATATAAAGTGTGTGTGCAGAGTGTTTATATGGCCGACGTAGTTGCTCGAATATTTTCATATTCTTTTTGGTGTTCAAGTAGATATTTCTTAAGATTTAATTTGAATGTTGAACAATGTCGACAGTTCTTTATTGGTGGGGGAATGTTGTTCCAACATTTAGTCGCTGCGTATCGAAAACTACCTCTGAAGGCCGTTGATTTATGACGCGGTACGGACAGATTTTGGGAACATTGTCTACCTTGTCGGTTATTGTGCCTGCTTGTCCATTCGAGCTTGTTATATAGGTATGAGGGTGTATGAGTCTTAATGATACCGAATAATAGACTTGCTAAATGTAGTTTCCGCCGAGCATTCATTTTTAATATATTATTTTTGTTTAAATAAGGTGTTACGTGACTCCGTGAGGGAATGTTAAAGCAGAAGCGAGCACAAGCATTCTGGAGCCTCTGTACCATTCTTTCGGTTTTAGAAAGAAGTCTCTGACCAAACACGGTATCGGTGTAGTTTAATTTTGATAAGACCAAAGATTCTACTAGCGCAATTCGCAGGTTCTCGCTGAGATAAGGACGTGCCTTATATAAAACCTTCAGCCTATAGAAACAGTTACGTACTGTTTCAGCTACATGCTTTTCAAAACGCAGTTCTGAATCCATTACGAGACCCAGATTTCGCGCCTCATAAACGCGTTCGATTTTTTCCCCCATCAAGGTTATGCTACTAGTGGTAGGCTTTATTGCACTTAACTGCGTTTTGGTACCAAACAGTATGTACTTCGTTTTTGTAGGGTTTAAAACAAGCGAGTTAAGTCTGGACCATTCCACCAGCCTTTCGAGGTCTTCATTTAAGTTTGCCACTACTTTGTCATAATCCTGCGGTTTAAAAGACATATAGATTTGTGTATCATCTGCATAAATATGATAGTTGCTATATTTTATGTTTTTAATCATGTCAGCGCAATACAAAATAAACAACACTGGTCCCAAAATGGAGCCTTGCGGCACCCCCCTAGATACTAGACGATGGGAGGAGCATACTGTTGACCCGTCTGTTCTACGCATTTCAACAAACTGCGTTCGCCCGCTTAAGTAACTATTGAACCACTTTATTGTATCGATTTCAAAACCATAGAAAGCCATCTTCGATAGTAACAGCGGAACATTAACACAATCAAACGCGCGCGAAAAATCGAGTAAGACTAGGAGGGTACACATGCCAATATCCTGAGCGGACAAGATGTCGTCAGTCACTTTCAGCAGAGCCGTTGCAGTACTGCGACCTCTCCTGAACCCAGACTGCATATCCGGAAGGATGTTATTTTTTTCCAAAAACTCGGTCAGTTGCGAGCATATCGTTCTTTCCAACACCTTCGATAGGACTGGCAAAATGCTAATAGGCCTTAAGTCCTTGAAGTCCGTTGCATTGGGCTTTTTTGGTAGCGGGAAAATCTTGGCAGTCTTCCATAAATCAGGGCAAACTGACGACTGAATTGACGAGTTTATGATAGCGGTCACGGTGTCCAGGGTTACTGGAAGTGTACGCAGAATCATATCTATACATATACCATCCCAGCCTTTGGCTTTAGTCTTAATACGGTTCAAGATTGTTTCTACTTCTTTTGGAGTGGTAAGTTTTAAACAAAATGTGGCAGTACCAAGTCTCGTAAATTCGTAGTAGGTAAGATTGGAAATGCAAACCTCGTCCAGACCGGGAACGTTTATAAAATGGTCACATACCTTGTCGGGGTCATGAAAATACGAAGACAGCTCAGTGTCACTTTTAGGAGGTAGCAAAGTCGATTTTAAATTTTTCCAGAGCGTTTTTGGGTCTTTAATTTGATTATTAATGTTATGTTTAAAGTAAGCAGTTTTTTCATAAAAAAGCGATACGTTCACAAGTGATTTTAACTCTTTATAATATATTTGCTTACTTTCTAGTGTGTATTTTCGAGATTGTGTATAAGTCTGATTCCTCAAATGCATCATTAACTTAATATTACTGGTGATCCAGGGATGAGGACGCTCTCTAACAAAACAAGTCTTAACAGGTGCATGTAAATTCATCAAGTTAATCAAATTTAAATTGAATCTATAAAGCATTGCATTGACGTCCCGCATAGCCGCAATCTCACCCCAAATCATTAGCGCCAAATCATGCTCAAAGGATTCCTGCACAATATCTTTGAAAGGCCGATATGAGATAGTTCTTGGAGAAATTTTGGTGCGTCTGATATTCAATTCACATATAATAATAGCGTGTTTACTTAAGTCAGGTATTACCTCCACTGTCACCGAACGGGCTCTAATATTTGTGCAGATGATATCTATCAATGTATCCCCATGAACTGTGGAATGTGTTGGGGAAGGCACTAACTGATTTAGTCCCAAGCAATTTAAAAACATTTCCAATTTACCCACTTTTGGGTCTGAGGCATTAAGCATATTAATGTTGAAATCGCCCATTAATATGGCATAATCGCATTGCGCCAATAAGTCTGATGAGCAAGAAACAGCATCCAAAAATAGGTCAACATCTTGCCATGGCGGACGGTAGGCGGTACCGATTGCAATCCTAAAACCACATACGGTGAGAGTAGTCCACATTTGTTCTACTGAGTCATGTAGTGGGTTAGTAGGATGTGGAAAATTACGGACATTCATGCCATGTCTAATATAAAATCCGACGCCGCCTCCCCGGCCTCTTTTTACCGACAAAGGGCGAGGTATGTGTCGCAGTTTGTACCCAGGCACAGAGGGTGCGCGCCCCTCCTCCCCGGCACGCAACCACGTCTCGTTGATACCCATGATATCGACGTCGTGATGGTGCATCGCCGCAACAAATTCATCATGCTTAGTCCCCAGTGACCCCGCATTCCAAAAACCAACTTTGAGCATACGTGCAGACATTATAGGGTTAAAGTTAAAATAATAAAAAGCGCCTTGGAAATCAGATCAATGCACCCACGGAGGATAATGCGATTTAACATATTACATAAGTTAAGACAGGAAAAATATGAAGAAAGATAGGAAAAATGTGGCAGTGTAAATATATCATGAAGAAATGTAATTATACATATAAATCGTATGACAGCGCAGGCTACGGGGACTATTCTAATTAGATTATACAAAATACAGGCGAAACAAACATAGTCACATGAATGATACAAACAAAGGTATTTATGAAAATATTCACTATCCATTGACAACTTAGAGATGAATGTTACAACAAGCAATAAACAATAATATTTATAATACGACAACATCAAGATCACAGTCAAGATTGTCGAACTAACGAACCGCCAAAAAACCGCGCAATATCGGCTTCCTTTCGTATATTTACCGCTGCCTTACCGTCCTCCTTACGGGCGAGTACGCGTCCATCTTTTGTCCACGCAAACTTCCACTCCGAGTTATTGGCAGCCTGACGCGTCAAATAAAACAACTGCCTATTAGTTTTAGTCAGGCGCTCGTTTACATAGATGCGGTTGGCGAGTCCAGGCAGTTGCATATCAGCGGTAGTTAGGCCGCGGCGAACGCGTGCAGCGCTCAATAGACAATCACGCGTCGCGCGTCGCGCAAGTCGGACAGCAATAATACGGGGGCGGATCATTTCTTCAGCGTCGTTACGGTCGCGCAGTACGTTTCCAACTCGCTTTACGTAAACAACATCTCGGTCGTCTAGCTGAACTCCCAGTTTAGCTGCGAAGACGTTCAGTAGTTGATTTAAATTTTCGCCGCGCGCCTCTGTGACACCAGACAACTGAATGTCGTTGAGGAGCATATCCTGTTCTCGATCGTTCAGTTGCCGTTTAAGATCGCCGATAGTCGTCTCTAATTCAACCAGACGAGGACATACCGCAAGCTGATTTTCGTGCAAGTTTTCTACGCGGTCAAATTTTTGTTCAATGTCGGTGACACGTCCTTCGAGTGAGTCCACTCGATCACCACATATCTTGACCGACTCCTTGAGGCCCTTCATCTCTTCTCGGAATTCCCTAACTTCCAACCTTAGCGCACAAAGCTCATCACGGAGGCTACGTATCTCCATTGCTAAATTAGCGGGTTCATGTACGTAGCTGTGCTGAACAGGGTCAGATTGTATACCCAACTGCATCTCTGACATCGTAGGACTACAATCCGTTGACAATCCCTTCACTGGGGTGTGAGAATTATCCCCACGGGGTATTTTAGTCTTGCACCCTGGACAAATCCAGGTCGGTACAATGGCTCCAGAGGCAGGAAGGTTGACGCATGAGCGATGAAATTTTCCCGGACATTTAGTGCATTTAGCGCAGTCATTTGCCGCCAGAAACTTGCCACAACCTCCGCACTTTAGCATAATGAACTTATAAGAAAGAAAAAAAATAAATAAAAAAAATACAAAAAGTCAATTTTAATCCCAGGCTGGATGCGAACGCACTCGCTAACCCACTCTCTAACCCACTCTCTAACCCACTAGTAATTCCAGTGTTGAACTGATTACGCCACTTGGTGTACGATAGGTGAGGTCTAATTAGGCGCTCTATTGTCAGATGTTATATTCAGTAATTTGTAAAGATGTGGGTGAAGCGAAAAATAAGTTCAAAATCAAAGACACGACACTCGCACCACACTCAAGTTATAATCATTCAATTGTTAGTTATTAAGATTTGCACTTGATATCCTTGTTATTTATGTACAATATTTCACACAATTATAGTCTTAGATGTTAATCACGCGTTCATTATTTCCTTTGTATCGATAACTCACTGTTTACCAATATTTAAAATTAATTCGAAAGAGCAAAAAGAAACACGTATGTTGTCGTTACGAGCGTATAGCTCACTCCTCATTCCTCTCTCCTATTACATGGGACCTAAACATACCGGCGAACTGTGGGTGTAAAGTACACCTCAGCCTTCGGGGAATACAGTCGTTATGTTATGTATGTAATAATAATGTAACAAATTTCAAAGGTTACAACCTTCAAATCCTAATTGTGATGACGACGTTACATCGTTTGATTTATGACCGAGCGACTTGATAACCGTTACAATGATGGTCAATCGCAATTAGTCACACCGAAATGCAAATGTCACCTTCTCGGGCACGCGATGCGCTCATTTGCGAGTCGAGTATGACGAAAACATTTATTGATTGTAAACCTGATTGCTAGCTGTATGAAGCCGGGTCTTCAAAATATTTGACGTGGATACTTACGAGTAGTTCGGTCGGAGCAGCTGACGGACAATCTGTCTTGATATAGACTGCGGCTGCTAACAAAAACAGCGTTTTGATACATACATAATGCGTGATACCTATATAGATATTAGACAATCTTTGTCAAAACCACGGAGGAGAGAAAAAAGCGGAGATGCCACAAGGCAAGTAGGTCATGCGCCTCCAACTAGGTCATGACGTCACAGTGGGCGGGGCCGAAAACCTTAGTTTCGAATGAATCTTGATCGCGTTCGGATCCGTGGATCCGTCGTATTTTAATAGGTTTTTAATATTGTTACATTGTTTTAATAATGAAGTGCGCTGTTGTTGGATGCAAAAATTGATCCGGATCAAAACTGAAACATGTTGATGGCATAATATTTCACGTGTAAGTCCCTAAAATTAATATTTTCATTTTATAAACACAAATTTTCTAGCTTGATCGCCAGATTGAAGATAGAGACATCTACCGTTGAATAGAAGCATTCTAATATTTCTAACAACTTCATAGAGATTACGTGTTTTTATACTATCAATGCATGTTATTCGTAGCCAATTTTCTGTTCAAATTACTTGCTAATGTTTATTTTGCTTACTAAAAGTTACTTTATAGATAAATTAATACCTTATGCATAAAACAAGAACAAGAATTGAATATAAGAAAAATGCGCCATCTGTTGGTAGGTAGTCGGTTTTAATTGATGAGCCATTCTAACTAGGGATGTGACTTTGCGGTAAAAAAATTGATTATTTAAAAATCGATTTTTATTTTCTGGAACATCAAATCTACTAAAACATGGTATGACATTTCACATGTAAATAAATCTTTACCGTATTTTTCTATTTAATTACATTTAGACACCAAATTCGTATATTCTATTTTAAATTATTATCAGATTTGTGTACCAACATTGAGTCCGCTAGCCCCTCCAAAATACGTATCGGTCGAGCGATAAATAATTTAGTGATGTTATCTTTAACGTTGAACCAAACGCCTATAGATGCGTCAAAGCGCCATGAATTTTACGGCGCTTTCGACCTTTCTTATTAGCGAGAGAGCCTTAACTTAAAAAGCGTTTGCTGCATGTTTTTTCGTCTGGTTAGACGGCTATTTGCTGTTTCAGCGCTGTGCAATGCCTGTTGGTATTGTTTAATTTTGTATGTGTTAGTGTCGTCATTACAGTTTTAGTTTTGTTTGTAGTAATTCGGAATTGCGCTTGTGGGCACATTTCCCCCCGCAAAAAAATGGCAGAACTATTTGGTTGGTAATAAATCGCTAAGGCTACTCCCTGTTGCTCGAAGGTTATTTACGAATAATTTGCAAAATAATAACAACCCAAGTTATTTTTTAACATCCCTAATTCTAACGCACATAGAATGTTCTGGATCAAAGTATCATGCTTTGTTACGCCATAGTGCCAAATAGACGAACTAAATTGAAAATAACTAGTTCAATTTGACTGTAATAATTCCATTCACCACTAGATGGATTTACAAATAAAGGGCGGGTTTTCTATCGTGGGGTGGAGCCATCGCCGTACCTCGTCCCCCTTTCACCCGCATTTAGGCGACTCTTCTTTCTAAAGAAATTTTGCCTTGCGGCATCTCCGCTTTTTTCTCTCCTCCGTGGTCAAAACACACATATTATATGTAGTTAACCTCTTTTGTTGGTTGTACTCATTATAGAATTTTATGTCACCAACAAGCAAGAAAGTGAAATTTTATGTCACCAACAAGCAAGAAAGTGATTGCAACATAGAAGTTGTCAACTTACAATAAGCGGTAAGCCCGCTCATTGTAAGGGGTTCACGGGTGTTTTGCACTTTGAACCACTGATCTAGATCCGATTCTAGTAAAAAAAAGCTTATTATAATGACCTTCGTAATTAATATCAGATTCAAGCACGTATTTATGCAAGTTATTCCAACCTTCTGTGGTTTTGTAACTCAGATACATATTGCATATGCTGTAAGACTTGTAAGTAATTATGATGTCAACCGATGGGAACGGTTTAATTTTTTATGGTAATTTCCTTTATTGTCAATCCATTACTGTGATTAGTATCACAATAGGACCATCGAATGATGGCCCTTCAGTCATGGATAATTGGATATTTATTCATTGTCAATCAATCACAAGGTAGGTGTATACATACACTCGGAAATCAATTCTGGTATCGGAACTTCGTTAAAACCTTCAATTGTCTTTAACTTATCTAAGCGCGACTTTAAATGTATCTTTGATTTCGTGAGACCCAACTCTTCAAGGTCTACAAGTGAACTATATAAGATGGAAATATAGTATTTCAATATGCTTATCTATGGGTTACGAGTATTTATTTTATTTTATTACGTATCTACGTATATTATATCTATCGTTCAGTTTAGTTGGTAGTTGTTTTTATGAGTGATGCTTTTGACATGAATGATGAGAAATAAAAAAATATATTTTCTAATCTTCAAAATCAGAATGATCAGAAATTTTGTACATAAATACACATGCCTTTATCCCATATTGGTAGGCAGAAACTACAGAACGCCATCTGCTACAAATTTTCGATACTTCTTCTGCTTCGTCCACATTCATACATCTTGTCGTACATATGCGCCGTTGCGGGTACTACGCACCTGACCTTTCTGAACGATCTCACTAATAAAGCCGTGGTATGTCTTTCTAGGGCGTCCCCTCCAGGCGGCTCTACTGACACTCGCCTTATTAATAAATCCCTTTCGTTAATTTATTATTATTTATACAATTATAAATATTTGCTTCTGAATCTCTACAGCCATTGAAACTCTATGGGTTAGTTATATAACATACCAGGTCGTCCAGTTAGCCATAGCGATGTGTATGTGGGTCAGGCATAATAGGCAATGCCATGACTCCATCGGCGGGGTTGTTACCAGCCTTGTCCAAGATTGAACTAGTTTTTCTATACATCGAGACGAGGGCGAGGTGATTGTGAACTACGATACGACACGAACAAGTTATGAGAGGGAAGCGTGGGCGTTTTGTGGGACCATAACACTGTTTGACAAATATGCCTAAGGTTATTAATACTTGCGTAACAAAATCACTTGAAATGTGGATAAAGAATTAATTACACAAAGGAAAATGATGATAGATGGCTACTATTCAATAACGCAATAGTTAAAAGCATTTTGACGTTCATATTTCTAAAATGTTAAGACTCAAGCTCATCATGACTAAACCATTGTTATATTATCTCGAGTGGATTATTAAAAACTTCTAACATTTCGTCAATTATACAAGAATGTTGGAGTTGGCTTTATACAGAAAATATTGATTGAAAAAAGCTCACTCGAAAATGCATTTTGTTTATATTACTAATCGTCTTATCTTCTTAACTAGTAAAGATCTTTTAAGTGATAGTCAAGCAATAATCCCCTTATGGTTCCTTATCATAATATTGATGGCGAATAAAGCTTGCGATGTAAACATGCTTTTGGGCGTAAGCCAAGATACGTCTATGGCTGATTATCTTGCTTTTGCCAATATGTGTCAAGGTAAAACGTTTAAGACTTTATTTAATATTGGCAACTGTCCTTATAATAGTCATTCTTACACTAATTTCTAAAGATAAAACGTCAAAAAAATTTTCATTGACAGTATTTCAATACAAAACCACCTGTTCGTCTTGTTAGGCACTAGTAATATCTTGCAATTTATTTTTGACTTGCACCAAGTCGTGAATTTAAAGGTCGCGTTGAACGAACGCAAATCATTCCTTCTATTGAGGTAATGAACTTTATAGATGTGGCTTTGAACCAATAGAACGTGATTGACGTGCGACCGTTGTCGCTGGTGCTGAACCAAGGTCGCTATCTTCCTACTGCGTAGTACTGCTATCGCTGGGAGCACAGTATGAGTGTTGGTAAACAAAATCTATGCGGGCATTTACACCGATGTGATTTCCGTTATTTTCCCTTGGAAATTAGCCCGACTCTAAAGATTGTCCCCCAGCTGTCTTCATTGAGGTCACGAGTTTTACGATTTCACTCAGTACGTCTAAATACTCACGCTCCGCGACTGCTGCGCTTGTTGATTTTGGAGACCGTTTTATGTTGCCATAAAATCCGCAGTGATATATTTCATCTCAGAACTTTAAAGGGTAAATGCTCATCTTGGCGTCATATAATCTCGTAGTGTCATTCGATTTACGACATGTAAATTATTTATCAGTCGTAAATATAGAATTCCATTTCGTAAACGATCTTTCCATTTTAAAGGCCTGTTCAATCAGGCAGAATAAAGTGGTCTCGAGATAGACCGGAGCAGAGGAACGTAAAATTACGCATTTACGTGGACAAAATATTTAAATTGCTCTATCAACTTAAGCTGTTATGTATGTATTACCTGTCGTCGATATAATCATATCCTCCCGTTTGAACTGCAGTGTAAACTAGGTAGCGTTTGTTACTTGTTAATATTTAATAGGCCCATCGGCATTGGTGTCAGGTTAGCTAGAGAATGGAAGGTTGTCGATCGGCACACCTCACCTACCGCTGCGGACGTGCAATTTACGCTGCCACTGCATTCCTGCCCTTAACTATCTCACTGTAAGACATAATTAGGCTAGCATCGTATACATCGAGATACATTCATCTACATGCCGCGCTTATTCGATTAACCTTTTACGGATGAAGAATTTGTACGGCTCTAAAATTAAGAGGTGAGGTTCGTTATAAGTAAGTTTTCACGTGTAAATACAACAGATTATTTTAATTATTTCAAGAGTTGTGAGATTATTTTTTATTATGATTTGCTGCTCCAATATTTTTTCGACATCAGGCGTGTTATCGAATGAACACAAAAAGTAGCCTTGCATCGATGGTATTCACGAAGCTGTTTGGATGTAATGTAAATCTTAAAGGGCAAAGGCGTGGCATTAAAGTACTTCGGACTCGTAAATATATCTGTAGGCGCAGCAGGTGACCTCTTAGGTGTTTAGTTCGTGAGCTTGCATATTTATTGCATCCAATATTCTACTGGCTTCTATTGTAACTGAGTACAAACACGCGCACTGTAAATCATCCTCGTCTCATATGAGACCATGTTTCCTTGTTTTCTACTGGGATTTACTGCTACTCTTGCTCATTCATCTGACTGGGGAATAAAATCAAATTGAATACTAAACTGTATTCAACTTGGAATCATATTTATAGTGCAGTTCGTTACAACTACATGTACTGTATTTGTTTGTCTGATAATTTAAATAACCGCATTCTCTTATTTGACCTTCAATAGTATAATAGCTTCGTGCTTACTGTGCTCTGAAGCTAGATCTAATGTATTTACCGGCTCATATTGTAAATGTTAACAATCAACGTAATTGTACTCTCAACAGTTTGTTATTCGTTAGCCGATAGATTACAAAGGAATCTGTAATTGGCAACATTTGTAGAGTATAATGATTGCATTCGAACACCACCTGTTTATACGAAATCCGCGTGGGAATCGGCGAGTGCCTGCGGCGCACCAGCGTTGCGCAAACGCATCGGTCGGCGACGGCGACGCGGCAACCGACTGAAGTTTCGAAAACGGTTGCGACTGCGCACCTCGTTAATGCTCCGCCGGCAGACGAGTACAGTTACAACAAATTATTAAAACAAATTTAGCAAAAGTTGATTTTCAATAATCACAATAATCAGGCTATCTACTTAAATAAACTTGTTTTGGACAACATAATGTAGAACAGCTTTCTGCAGGTTTGGATGCTATTTGAATTTGCACTGAATGACTTAACCCGTTAAGTTGCTCGATTGGCTCATAGGATCCTGTTATAATTAAGATCATATTTTAATTTTTATCAGAGCATTTCATAGAATCCTGTTTCTTTGGATCACATTTTATCATTAAATGTTTCACCTATATCTGATCTTGTACAAATGTCAACATGAATACACAGAGAAAAGAGTTCTAAGCTTCAATCTGCAACTACATATGATATTCCATATATTTTTTTAATGATTACTATGGTATTTAAAGTAAGAAAGTTCCGATGCGGTGTCGTTCGCTTCATAAATCATAACCCACGCACAGTCAGAAGCTTTATTTGCGTCCACACACGGAATTGTTAAAACAAACAAGTCGTCAGCTCGCTCCGTAAACGCTTCCGTTGCCCACTTCGACTATTGTTTGCACAAATAGGTGACAAACAACACAACGAGTGAATGCGACCTCCGTAAACGCTTTTCACTGTCCCTCGATTGTCGTTAATTTGGAACTGTTTCGGGCTATTGTAAAAGTGAAATCTTAAACGGTTAGAGCAACTATGAATGGTGAATGATCCATTTTCACAGTCGTTTACACTGAACTTGAAAAGAATACAAACTTTTTGTTATCTATTTTCATTTATTTTTTCCTCTTGTATGCAGAATATGAAAGCAGTCTTCACTTTCAGACTTGAAAAATCGCATACTTGGTTTTGATACCTAAAACACTTTTAACCATAGAGGTCTTCATATTATCACATTGTAAAACAAAATGGATAAAATAGGATACAATATTTTTGTGTTTTTTATTTATAAAAAAGTCGTCAACCTAGACCAACATGTTAATGGACTCAAGAATTGGGCTTTATTATTTATCAATCAATTTTGTTATATTATCCACACGAGTTGATGAGATTGTCTAAAGTAGGTACCTATCATAATTTAAACCACAGCTGTAAAACTGACGTAAATCGTATTTTAAATTAAAATTCATAACTGAATGATACTTGGAACTAGAATAAAAATATTTAGGTCACGATATAATCTTTTGCTTGCTATTTTACACGTAGGTACCCAAATATTGATATGCAGTCCTAGTTTTAACATGTTTTTAACTGATAAGTTTATTTCTCGTATGTGTCACTGGTAATAAAAATAAAGTTTCCATTAAATATATATAGCATAAACGTTTTGTTTTGTCAACCAAAGATTTGTGATCTACTCTTCAATTTAAAAATAAAACAATTTTACGTTTTGAGAATAGCGTTTGTATAGAAAATGGGCCGAAACGTTAAATTTAATATAGAACAAATTTATGAGACGATAAAACATTACAACGAAAAGCGTAATTCCGGATTCCCTGTTCTCACTTTTGAACACTGGCCAAGTTTCAATACGAAAGCACTGCCTGGGATCGAACGTAAAAATGAGATTTTAATAAATCCTGATGTTCCGGTTGTGATGTTTTCAGGCCTCGAAATGAAGACTCGACGTACGAGCGTAAGCTTACAAAGTAATTACTAAGCTATCTATGCTACAAAGTAATTATTAAGCTATCTATGCTACAGAGCTTTATGTAGCTTACGGATATGCGACGAGCTTACCGCTTAAGCCTTATATGCAATCACGTATCTTTGACACATGTCAAGTTCAAAACGAGCCTATAAAAGGACCTTGTTTTATTGTCGTCTACGAATACCTTATATTTACACTATTAATTCTGTATATTGAAGATTCTCCGAATCTCAAGCGGCTATGTTTAAAACTCTTAATCTTATTTATTTTTAATCTTATTCTAATTCCTAGGTATCTGTCTGTTAGGAGTTGGAGCAAAAACTACTTACTTAACAGATTTTTATTTTGGTTTCACTGTTAGAAAGCATATAATCGAACTCAAAAACTGCAATAGGTAAATATTATCTCAATTTGTTGAGCAGTTTTTGAGATGGAGCTTGATTTGTTGTATGCAGATCCATAAAAAGAAATAAATTATTACTGTTCATTTCTAATCAAATTCTCAATACTCAATGTTTATTGAGCTATTCTTTCTATTCGGCCACCGGAGCGAAGCAGTGGACAAATACTAGTTTTCTTAATTACCTACTTTATGCTAAGCAACCTTTTAATATTAAAAAGTATGCAGTAACATGAACATGAAGTAATTTAACTTTCAATAAAATACCCACATCTTAACTGGAAATTAAAAACCTGTTGTCCGTTATCGAAGCTAAAATTAAGTAAACAATTCTCCTCATCAATGAATCACAGTTTTATTAGTTAATCCAAAATAATTATAACTATTCTAAACTAATTTATTTGTGGTGAACGTGATCACACACGTAAACGTATCTATCTACTTAATATGATGGATTCATCGCTATCTATTCAAGTGATCATTATATTGTATGAGTTTAATCAATTTGCGAGGTTGATCAGCTATATATAAAATCTTAAAACGTTTCTAATTAAACTAGTTGATATTGGTAGTTCACTTCCTATTTCGGTTGAGGTATAAATATCTCTGTATAGGTGCCAGATATCTTACGTAAGCAGCTTAGCTGCGTTCATTCGCTCTAGAGTATCGTGTCTTTTGTATTTTTTACATTAGTCTAGTATTGGATTTCTTTGCCTCGTGTAATACTTACGATATTTTATGTAATGCGTGTATACTTATCTCACACCTTTGCTCTGGGGAAGCAGCAATCAGATATGAGTTTAAAACATTGTAATTTAAGAGGGGGGATTGGAGGATGGATGGAGTGTTACCTCGTTATGGTAACTCGTTATTGTATGCTGTGATTATTATATCCTATTATAGCGATAGGTATCCACGTCTACACATCAAGCTATACTATACAAATCCAGCATACAGTCCATGCCTAGAATTGGAAAGCCTCTTTAATGCGAGCTCAGTCTTTACCGGATTTGTATCTGTGGACAATAATCTTTAACTATAATATTACAGCATTAATGAGTTAATACGTTCCCAGAAAGTTTAATATTGATCCACCTCCTTCTGTGGTCATTGTTAAGCATACAAATATATAATGAGCCTCATTATTAGACACAAACATAGAGAACTGTATAATATTCTACACTAACAAAACAATAGAGCTTTTAATTAGTACTTCCAACAATACAATTGATAGTTATTCGATATGTGTGGCATGACTATTTATATTTGGAATATTTTAATGCATGTCCATCAGAAACTGTTAATGGGATTCTACTGAGTACAATACCGAATTAAACTAGCACTGTGTCACTGAATACATTGTTACACCGTGGGATAACGTCACTTTAATTACAACAATACAGGCATTTTCTGCACAAATTAAAAATGTAGAATGCTGTATGACGTATTGTATAAATTGTTTCATACAGTTCTTTGTTCTTTACTATAACGTGCATTTATACGTATGTCCCTTTTTATCATTCATCATAACAAACGCGAGTGAGAGAGATGAAACAGTGTGTCAGTGGGCGCAGGTGAACGGCCGGCATACATTCGCTTATCATCCGCCGACCGGTAGTGACGTCCCTACGCACCTGTCGATTTCTCCATCTCGACACACAGTATTAAAATTGTCAAATGTCTAATGAAATATCCAGTTTTTCGCTAATTTATGCTCATGATACGACAACTTCAATCTATAAATTTTACGACAAGTTTTGAGACATGTTACCATATTTAAATTACTTGAACTTAGCGCCTTCAAATTTTATTGACTTTGTATTAATACGCATTTGAATTACGTCTCTGAATAGATAAACGATAATAGGAAACGTCATCGATATCGATAAAATATTGGAGAGCAATGCTGTAGTAATAGGAGTTTTGTCATCTCAAGACGATTAAATATAATTGAATCTGCCGAGTAGCAAGTTCGAACCAATCTAACCTCTCACGAAGTCGGGCGCGATTCTGTGCCGCAACGCCGAAGAGTATTAACCACTCGCTTTTTGATTTCGCAACGAAATATTATGATTACGATATTGCACAACTCTAATATTGACACATAATTTTCAAGAATTCAAAATGTACTTTTACGACTTATTGCATGAAAATCTGGATGGTTCTACCACATTCTTTGGATTTAACTTAAAATATTCTTGCGTTATCATCCTCCTAAATTGTTATGGTTTTTTCTCCATTCTGTAATTGACTTGTAATCGAAGCCTTCTAATTGTACTGAGAATCGATAAGTAAACTGGTTCTTTTTCATTTCAGGTACGTACCATCGCACAACTGCCTACGGTTAATTGGAGCTGGGTATGTACACTAACCGTTTTAATAATGACGGTCGTTGCTGGTATGAAAGTCAATGGACTGCACCCTGATTGCAAACCTGTAACGATTCCTTCGAACAGACTCAATGTCGACTAAGGTAGACTCTTGTTTCAACTTGGTTTGACAGCAATTTATGTTGAATTTACTCCGATCTGACAACACATTGAAACTTTAATGATCTCATCGTCACTTCAAATTGTCAAAGAAGTATAAGCGCGCTCGACTGTGGTTAATATTATTAAAGTCATAATTGAATCACAAACAACGCTATTAATCGAAGGTAAATAGGGCTTGGAGGTCATGCCTAAAGGCGAAGTATTACAGAAGCTTCAATAAACGGCTGTAGCGTAAAAACACACATACAATTAATGTGTGACACTGCGAATAATAATCCAGCCGCTGTTAATGTTACCAACGGCAATTTCTTAAATCAAGATTATAACATGTTGCAATCCGTTTTGACGGTTCGACTCATTAGAGAAGCGAATAGTAATCTGCTAACAATACGAGGCAACGTGACAGCTCCACAGACCAAGCCATTATCAACGGATCCTGTAGCATTGGTGTCACAACCACTAGCCAAGGACGTCTGTGGAGTAAGATTGACATTGTTTATTGTTTACCCCTTCATTTGTCCGCTGTTGCTCAAGAATGACATGTTGTATGAGCTCTTGCAAAAACCTAACGCTTGGGAATATACGCCCGGATAATTGGCAATTGTTTTCTTGGAACTGAGCACTCATTTCTGTAGCAAGGCTTCCTTTCGTTTTCCCGTTGTAAACTTTAACTAAGAACAATATCTGCTGGCAGAAAGTTGATGCTACGATGAAGATGTAATTATTAAACTTGGTTTTATTTGCATTTTATAAATTGTTCTAGCAACTTCAAAGTCGTGAATGCAAATAGAAAATATAAACTTAGACGGCGCGGTTAATGGTTGTGTTGAACTTTTATCGACATATTACAGCGCGTGCCTATCCTCATTGATAATGTCTGTCACTGCTTAAATTTACGTCGACTATTTCGGTTTAAAGTAATCTGTTTTATTTATTGAACGACGTCTACTTCAAAATTTAAGAACCCTTCGTTTATATAATGTGTGTATCTGTTTATATTTATATGTAATGTTTTTATAATATTGTTTATATTTAATACTAGCTTTCCGCTCGCGGCTTCACCCGCGTAGAGTATACATTTCTTGTCATTTTACGGGATAATATATAGCCTAAGTCACTCAGGAATAATGTAGGTTTCTATTGGTGAAAGAATTTTTCAAATCGGTCCAGTACTTTCAGAGCCTATCCAATGTAAAAATACAAACAAACAATAAAATCTTTCCTCTTTATAATATTAGTTTAGATTATTTATGTTCAAATTATGCTTTGTTGTATTATATTTAATTCGTTGTATTATAACTAATGATTTCTTATTTGCTCCGAATCGTCCGTATCGTGAGGTAAGATTTTCTATTACTGTCACAAGTTCATAAAACTAATACCTAAATTATTCATCAGGGGATAATTTTATTGATTACCTCTATAATAAATAAAATTGTTGTTAGATAACCTTAATTCCCCGAACGGTAAGGCAGAGGTGTTAAAAAGTATACATCGCCCGTATGTTAAGGTCCCATGTAATAGTATGCGAGCTTGATGCCAATAACCGGATTCAAATCTAAACTCCGACTTGCTACTGAGAATTGAGACCCCCAAGACCACTAGACTAATGAGGCTGCCTGGCAAATACCGAGGGAAATAATTATATCTTTCTTTTGATAAAAATTGTAGGCGGAAGGTTTAAACTCTACATTAGAACTGACACTTATATGAAAGACGCGTATCTAGTCGTCCCTGCAACGCCTTGCCACGGAAAAACATAATTCGAATAGATCGATAAAAACACGAATTCATGCGTGTGGTGGAAAGTACACACGGCTACACATCAAGCTATACAAATCCAGATCAGACTGGCTTTCCATTTTAGGGGATTATCTTGCAAATCGAGGCCAACCTATACTGGTTTTATATAGCTTGTTGTATAGCCGCGCGTACCCAATTTCTTTAATACTAACACAATAACTACCCTCAAGTTAACATGCCGCGCTAACCTTTGATTACAGTTGAAGCAGTAAAATTAAATTGACAGACATCTTGTGCCCTTGGAGGTTAATGTTAACATCGCATGTAACTTACGAGCAACCTTGTATACGATGTGCGAACTAAATATTAGTCGGCTAAGTACATTAAGCAACGCTGAATGTCACGCAATGTCTTTTCGAACAAACTAAATGATAAATAGTAGTTATTCCAGTAAATAGATCTTATAAACACTTAGGCTCTAGACAGACGGACTGCATTTCAACTGCAATCGGACTGCACGTTTGGTTTGCAGTTCTATTGCAGTCGTGTCAACTGCATTCAAACTGCATCCGAACATTCCGAACTGCAATTTGCAGTTCGATTGCAGTTGAAATGCAGTCCGTCTGTCTAGAGCCTTACAAGTCAATGTTGAATGCCTCATTAGTCTAGTGGTCCTAAGCGCGACAGCTACGCTAGAGGTCCTGGGTTAGCAAAGTGATATTGGGTTTTTATACGAATTCCCAGTAGCAGCTCGGAGTCTGGATTTGTGCTCGGTGAATGTTAATAGGCTTGCCGTCTTTTATATGGGACCTAAAAATACCGGTGAAGTTTCGAGTGTACATCAGTACACCTCTGCCTAATCCTTCGGGGAATACAGGTGTGCAGTCAAATGAAGAGGCAGCGATAGTTATATGACCATGAACTGAAAAGTCATAGGTCTCCAGTTCGAATTCAGGGCAGCCTTGGGTCCGAACGACTTACATCAGTCTTTACGAGATCATATACGGTTAGTAAAATTAATTATCATCGGCTTAAATGATAAAGGTTTAACGCGAAGAAATCTGATTCAATCTGATAAACTGCAAAATGTTGGATTATAACCAAACAACTCTCATTCTGAGAGGAGACCCCAGGATAGTTAAAAGTGTAGTGGCATAGGGATTAATTAAATTGATGACAATGATTAGGGTGCATCTAGTAAAACCAGAAGCTCAGGGCTGACGGAAGAGGTTGATTACAGCTTTTTATCGATTTTTTTTCGATTATTCCTCATTTCTTGTAATATTTTTCTCTATTATCATCGAATACATTATTTGAGTGATCTAGATTTGTATTGGTCATCCGTAAGAGTAGTTTAATTTCCTTAATACCTACCTAATTTCAACTAGGAAGTGTTCCAAATAGAACCAGTCTTGAGTTTGTAGTCTAATATATAATCATATATGCCATTATTATAAAATGCATATCAAGTGATCTGGTTTTTTGTATCCTTGCTAATGGATATGTGTGTAAATTTAATTTCCAATTTGAATAAACTTCCAGCTTGCTCACATTAAAAGCTTAAAGTATTAATGTTTGCTTGGCAGTTTTTGCGCTTGGTAAGTATAATATTATAGCGAAGATGCGACTCCATTGCGCTACTATGCCAAAAGTACTTTATGACAAGCCTACAATTTACTAAGTTATAGTACATTAAAAAAGATAACGTGATTAAATATTCATAATTATTCTAAAGCAATTTGTGTGCAAAGAAATCTAGATACAAGTTGTAACAATTTGAAATTTTCAATTGAAATCCACAATAAAAAATAGTAATACTCGATCACACTGTCAGCTTTGACAGTTATCCTTTCTTTCAAGCCGCCATTTTTATTGCACTGTTACAAGTTAGCTATTAATTACGAGCCTACCACACGTACGATATACGGACTCAATTTCAAATTGAAACTGTGAGGTGCACTCCAGACGTACTTAATAACCAATGCAATAATTCAATGGTTTGTCTTAACGCATCGAAATTCAATTACACAACGTTTAAACGATTGACTAGTAATTAAAATGTCAGTTTTTAAAAAATAAATCGTAGTAGAAACCTCGTCGAACTTGTTAATGTGGGCCTGAAGTTATAGGATAGCCATTTATCTGAATAAAACGTGGACTTTCATACATTGGAAAGTTTCCGACTAACTCTCAGTTGTGCTGAAATTTACTTCTGAATAATTTCATTTCAAAATCTCTCTTCATCTCGATAAAAGTTTCAAATTGGGACGTTCACATGTAACTAACTTCAGTTTCCAAACTATTTCATTATGGATCAAGGACTATGATTTCGAAAATCAAACTTCTAGTTATGGTACGTTAATTAACTTTGTTAAAGCGTAATTTAGATCTTTATTTTTTATAGGATTACTAGCTTTCCGCCCACGGCTTCGCCCGCGTGGTTTCTCGGCTTTAATGCATTTAAAATTTTCCCGTTGTTGTAGCATTTTTCATTTCTGCTCCGCTCCTATTGATCTTAACGTGATGATATATAGCGTATAGCCTTCCTCGATAAATGGGCTATCTAACACTGAAATAATTTTTCAAATCGGGCCTGTGGTTCCTGAGATTAGCGCGTTCAAGTAAACAAACAAACTCTTCAGCTTTATAATATTAAAGTATAGATTATACCTATAAATTAAGATAAGACAAACATTTGCCACCTTATTACATTTTATTCATGAATACGACATTTATAATTAAACTTTCCAATATATATTTATCTCTAGCGGTATTCGAGTTATAAGATAAAACCGTTGTTTTATGTTTTAACTTCCAGTTATAAGACATTTACATAACATTAAATGTTACAATTTAAGACTTCATTTATCCACCTTGTCTTGCATCAGCACTCGGCTTTCAAATTGACAAAAAAGTATGTTGAATTTCTTTATACCTCGTCACTCATTCGCATGTTCTCGTGACTATATGACGTAACAATTTTCACCGACTGAGACACGCCTCGCTTGCATAATAATGAGTTCACGTTTATTTCGCACGATTTTATAGCAAAAAATCCTAAGTCGCTGCCTAACCTGCGGAAAACTTACATAATAGCAGTTGTTAGTAAGTTGACAGCGCTACAATATCGGCTACGATTTTCCAAGAACTGGTTTTTGAGCAATAATGTAAAACGGAAAGCGAAAAGGTATTTTTAAAATCGATTACTTCGCTGATTGACATCATTGATATTTTAGTTTGGATAGGATAAGAAGAAGCGTAATTTATACCACCAAAACCTTTGTGGTAGTGTGTGTTACTTATAAAAAGTGCTTTGCTCAGGTAAACAAAGTTACATTCACCCTAAGTCCCAATGCAATTTTAAATGTATAACCATTCACCTTCGTACCCTCCGTTAGTTTTTCTCGTATGAGCAAACAAGAAGGAAAATACGCACAAAATACGCACATAAATCATGGTAGTTTCCTTATGGTGACCGTTCCAATCAAGATATAACATGTTACATGGCAAACGCTATTGAAACGTCCTGGTTATTCCGCGAAATTGAATCATATACGTGATTTTATGTGATTATAATTTGCGAAGTAGTTTATGTAGAGCTGGAGCACGCCTCCACCGTTAACTTATCGATTTCAGGTTAGTGGATAAGTAATGGGTGTAATACAAACCTGCTTGTGGGTTGAAAGATGAATGAATTGATCAGATCACTAGAGTACTGCATACTCTAGATGACGTCACGAAGGAGATTCAAGTATACCATAACAGTGTCCACAATCATTATACAACGGTTTATATTTCTTAGTAATGGTAACACTTTCGTCTGTTGAATTGGCTTTGTCTGGTGTGCTATGAAAGGACTATGTTCCCATGGATTTTGTTATTATAACAAGCCACTTTCATCTGGGTCTATTGGAAGGAACATATCCAGACATAATAAGGACATTTACCATTATGATTATAGATGGATTACCATAACATACAATCACGAAGGAAGCACCTGCTAATGTATAGAGTTCGCCGGTATGTTTAATTATCATCATTATCATGATATCAGCTAAATGAGATCTACTGCTGAATGAAGGCCTTCCCTAGACTAGACTTCAACAATGACTGGTTATATGCCGCTTGCAACCAAGTATATCATCTCGTTACATTTGTCCCACACTGCGGTGTGGTTAGTTCCCTTGTAATAGGAGGTGAGCCTATTGCTATTAACCGGACACAAACCCAAACTCCGAGCTGCTACTGAGAATTTCATTGAAAAGTCTTTAAGAGTAGCAGTCGCGCTTAGGACCACTTAACTAGTCAGACATAAGGCAGATGAATAACCATTTCCTGAATTATATTATTTTATTCATTATGGACATCCTTACGTTAAGGAAGCAAAACTTCTTAATTAAATATGTATCGTTTATTTTATTATCCCCAATTATCAACGTTCCACTTTACTTTAGTATCAGCTTTCAAATGGATAAAAGACAATGAAATGATTACGTTCATCAAAATAAGAACAAAATATTCAACACGCGGAATTATTTAGCTACGCACTCACTGAAACTAGGTGACTGGTTTAACAGAGCATTCGACGAAATAAACGTTATCTTTGTTGTTTCATATATTTGTGGTACAGCAATATTATAAAATAAGTTTTTCCCCGCGGCTTCGCTCCCGTGGACAAAGAAATAATTTAATTAGATACCAACACTGATGATCTCTTCTTTCTACGGCTCTCCATACAACAGAGAGGCTCTCTACCTCTCTCTATCTAAAGGATCTGTTCAAATTATTGAGATAACATGTACCTATAGCAGTTTTGCATGCAGCATGTTTTCTTACAGTGAAAACAAACCATCTAAATAGCACACATCAAACGACAAGAATTCTAAAAATCACTTTTTTGGGGTCGGGAATGTTTACTGGCAGTCCTCTTGTTTTTTTTTAATATGTTCTATGGACGGAACCAAGGTGCCAAGCCTATTTTATTGTGTCATGGTTTTTGGCAGTTTTGTATACCAAAACTGTCAGTTCTTATGTAATTTTTTGCCATTGGACCAACATTCTGGCTCAACTGAAATAACAGACTACTGCCTCAGATTTGTTATATTTTTATAATAGTACTAATTGACTCGTCCGACATTGTCCTGTCCAATTTTCTGCACTATTTTTTATTTTTTTATTTCTGCAAGTATGCACCATGGAGTTTCTTGCTAGATCATTCTCCAAAGGACCAACTTTTTGGAACCGTACAACTCCAGTCATAACGTTTCATAGGTGCGTGTAAAAGCTCATTTGAAATAACAGGGTATTAGAAAACTTTAAAAAAAAGATGTTTAAAAGCGTAAAAGTCGTTCTTAACTTATGGCGTGATACAGGGAAATAGGGATTCATTTTTATATATAGATAGATATCAATGTTTAACCTATATTACGTAGGTATTTCGGCCGCCCCGCTAGGTACTTAGATTCGTGCCGGTTAACGACCCAACTGGTTTAGGTTTGTTTAACCGATTTGGATGGTGTAGAGGCGTAACTGCTTTACTAATTATTATATTAATAGTGTTCCAACGGATATAATATATATTACTCATGCAACAGTCACGAGTTTATGTTATAATAGTCAATTAAAATGTATAAGCTTTACTTGACATGAATTTTGTTACTTATCGTATAACGTTTTTTAACTTTTCTACTTCTATTGGGAATGGAGACACATAAAGACAGACTGGTTTTATGTTACATACATACTCATCATGCTTACTTTATAGGTATATGCTTTAAGTGACATTCTTGAATGTCCGTGAAATTAAAAAGGTCGGGTGTTAATCCAAATTACTTAAGTATAATTAAATATCAATAGTCTCGCCCCCTATCCACGGGACCTAAATATACCGGCGAAGTGTAGGAGTACAGTAGTCATCTCTGCCTAACCCTTCTGGATAACCAGGCATGATAGTACTTAAGTATGTAAATAAAATATTTGGCTTGTGTTAATGTATATTGCCTACCGTAATTACATACATTCAAACATAATATTTTATACAGAAACTTGAGTAGCAAGCATTTAAATTTCCTACTGAAAATTCGATTAAGACAGTTGAAATTCGAAAAACAAAACGGTACTTTTTGTTGAAAGGCACATTTGGTTAACCGATGCGTCGGGATCACGGCTTCCCATGAATAAATAACGAATATACTCGAAGAATTTCGTTAACATTTCTGAACAGTCTAATGTTTGTAAAGTGGAAACCCTTACAGCTTCTGAAAACATAATAAATAAATAGTTGAACTAAACAGTTTAAATATCACTACGTTTTATAAAAACAAATATCCCCGCCGCATCTGTCTGTTCGCGATAAACTCTAAAACTACTGAACGGATATTCATGCGGTTTGCACCATTAGAGTGATTCATGGGGAAGGTTTAGATGTATAATTTGTTAAGGTTGTGTAAATTGGTTGAATTATGACGATAATAATTGTGTACAACATAGGAAGTACTACCCTCCCACAGAATATTGATGTCAAGCAGTATACATACTGTTGCGTTTCGTACGGTGAGTGTAGAGCAACGGAAGCCCAAATCCTCCCTTAGCCCCCTTCTACTTTTCTCCTTCCTCTTCCTTTTCCTTAAATAAGCTCGGCAACGTAAGTGCAACGTCTTTGATTTTGCAGAAGTCCATGGACGGCGATGACTACTTACCATCAGGTAGCTCGCCTATACGTCTGCCGAGTTATCCCATAAAAAAAGGAAGCCGGGGCGGGTTGCTAGTTTTATATAAAATTTTGTCGTCAACGTTACCCATAAAATGGTTCAAAACAAGTTGTATTTTATGACCATATGTAATGTAATTGTAAGCAATTGTTTTATTTCTGTAAACAGCTGGAATTTTAAAGAACATTGTTCGTATGGAAAAGTTTATTATAGACACATTAATAATATTCATGGCAAGATATGAATTTTGTAATGAAAGAAAATTTCATAGTGAAACAAAAATTCGGCCTCAGGCGGGGTTTGAACCTGCGTCCCTCTGGTTGAGTACACCAGACGCTTTGCCAACTAAGCTACCGAGACCACTGCCTGTGATGTGAAATTTCTCTTCCACATTTTACGTCTTCAGGTGACGTCAGCAACATAAGCAGTACCTATTATTCATGCTTTTATTTATGTAGAGGAAGTTATTTTAGGTAAAGTTGTTTCAATAGGGTTATTTACCACAGGGACTGAAATCGTGAGAGTACCTACCTACTGACTGACTCGTATGTAGGCACCGCTGTTTTGTTAGTAATGCAAGGGAATTTCCACCGCTCCTTTCAATTCTGTTTCGAAGGAATTAAGTAGGTACGTGTTTGCCTTCCTGTTTCTTTTAAAAAAGTAAATACTTAATCTATTACGTGGCACAAGCTGCTTTTATCGTACCTAGCGCTTTTTATAAATATCATTGGATTTTAATCTTTCCCTACATATAAAATGTTTTTTTCTTTTTTCTTTTCTTGTTAACCCCTTGTACTAAACTAAATGCTTGTGTGACGAGTGGGTTCACGTCGGTAGTGCAATGGGTGGGGTTCGAACCGGCAACCACATGATCGCAATTCCGACGCCCTATCCATTAGGCTACCGCCGCTTTCATTGATTTTGCACTTATATGCCATAACTAGCTTTCCGCTTGCGGCTTCGCCCGCGTGGACTTCTTACAAGTTAATAATAATAATATAGAGCCTATATCATTCAGGAATAATGTAGCTTTCTATTGGTAATAGAATAAAATCATAACTAACCACACCATGCCATTATTTAAAAATCCCACGTGGTGTGATTTTCCTAGATATAGCATGTTATTAAATTCAAATACAATTAATAATTCATTTCTAATAATTGAGGATAAAATAACGAAAAATCAGTCAAGTCATCACAACCAGCCAGCTAGCAACAAGATATCGTCAGATTTTTTATGCTGTAAAAAATAAAAGCACCGGTATACTTACCTACACTGTGTAGTGTGCAATTATCCTCTGGTCAAATATTAAATCAATTATGGTAAATATTTACTCATGTGAAATTGAGAAAAAAATACTATTCTGTATGTGCTTTTTATATAACAGTTCAATTGAATTACCTATATATTTTTCAAATAATCAATCTGCAATAAAAAGTCGATTTATTTTGATAGCTTCAAGCGTATTTTTTCATACAAGATCATTCAGTTTTTGTGCACGATCATTATTAAGTTACACATTTTGACTGACAAACTATGACGGCCAAGATTCTTCATGACTATAATTAATATTTTCATATCTGTCATTTTTTGTTTGGATATATAATACTCTGTCCGTCGTTCTCCAGCTAATTTGGCGTATTGTTTGGCAATGAAGCGTCTTGGGTTGATGACATATTTATCTTTTTAATGATTTTTGCTTTTTGAAGTTTTAATATAATCCGCTTGCCACAGAGCCGTATAAATTGATGATTATTATAATGAGGCCCGAGCAGAACCTTCAGAATATCTATTAATATTACAATTTAATACTATAAAAATGCTTACACGCGGAATATTATTGTATAAATTGCAATATTGTTTTTGCGGCTGAGCGAACGTTTAAAGCATTTAAAAATAAAGGTAAAGTTACTTTAAAGTAGTTTTTGTTCGTTGTCGACACAATTCTTTAGGTATTTCGATATAATACCTATAGCGGCGCGGGAACAAGGATATTCGAGTGGTAAAGATCACTTGGTTTGAGGAGAGACCGGTCAGCCTTGGGCCGTGTAATTCACTTTCGTACTCGACTGTATGGCCCTTCGTGTGGCCTCATTTCTCAACACTGTTTGTTTTGTTAGCAGACCTGCGATATACAAGACATCCCTTTATTTATGTGTGTAATCATACTTCTTATGTTACTCAGGGAAAGTTTTGTTTGTTTGTAATACTTGGGTGGGGTTACCACTGAAACGCCTTTTCTATTCCTCATTATTACGCCGTCATTACCATGGCTTATTTTTCTTGCAATAATTTGTAAAGCGCCTTTTTCAATTCGTTTTTATACATTTTTTTATGTAAGTAGGTACTTACTTATAAACATACTTTTGTATTATTATGTTTCTGTTGTATTACCTACCCGTTAAAATTAACCTTATCAGATAAATTAGTATTCCGGTCAGATACGTGGTATAGGATACCCCGGGGATCAATTTATTTTATAATATTTTCTATTCTAGTCCACCGTGCAGGGCATCTAAGTTTAAATATTTTATTCCAGTCGGATACCCTAATTGTCTATAAACACATTTTTGGGACAGTCAGCAACAATATATACGTACAGCGATTATTGAAATACCTAAATATAATTAGTTTCGTAATGGAAAGGTGTGCCTGTATTATTGTAATGAGGAAGTATTGAGGAGTTGTCCGATCGTCTGTAATTATTTATTTATGTAGCAATTTTAAAGTTCTGTTTTTGTTATTTAATTAAGATGGTCAAAATCCTTTTTATTATTAAGGTTTGTCCAAATAAAAGACCAATACCTGATTGCAATGTTCATGTAAAAATACTTTTTACATGAACAAAAGTTCTTCTCTTGACTGTACTTACCTGTCAAAAAGAGTAAGGGGATTAGACCGGTTTGACGAAGTTTATAGTGGATCAGACGGGAATAAAAAAATAATAACAACCAGTAGGGGATCAGTTCTAGAGGTTCCGACTGGAATCACTCTATAAAGTATAGTTCCGAGAACATTGCGCCGTTGATTCTGAAGATACACAGCAGTTTTACTTCAAATCAGTTTTTTCTTTCTAAAAAAACTTATTTAAAGCTGTCATAGTTAAGTAAGAGTAAGTCTAATATCTTCTATTATAATTAAAATTACAATCATATTCATATAATTTATTTGTCTCTAATTTTATAGCACGAGCACTGCTTTGGGCTTGCGTGCGATTAAATTTTAAACCAATTGCTTGGATAACGAGGAAGCTCATTACTCAGAAGTTAGACATTAACAAGCTGTTATTGTTACTATTAACTACTAGACTATCTTAGATTATGTACGATGTACCTACTTGCTTTGAATTGCCTACCTAGACTTAGTATATTTTTTAAAATAAATTTATGCTAGGTACTTACTGCTTAAAGAAATATTCTCATGTTTATACAGAGAGAGATAAGAGATCAGATGTAACTGCCTCATTAGTCTAGTGGTCACCGCGACTGCCACGCTAGAGGTCTAGGGTTCGATACCCAGTTTGAACACGCAAACTACGCGCTTTGTCGTGGAGTTGCAGAGAACAGCCCGCCGCCATAGCCAGGTCGAATAGAGTTTGGGTTTGGTGTGACTAGCAGTTTGAAGTCTTGATTCCGGTTAAAAACAATAGGGATTGGCTCCGCCCCCAAAACGGTACATCCGCTTGGCGTAATTTCTTTTATAACATCCGCAAGAGGTAGGATTCTCTGTAGCAAACCGAAACATACTATCTTAGAATTACTTTTTGTAAGTGTTCCAATGATCTTGTGCTTTCTAAATTCATTCAACACAATTTACATAGTGTACCTACTCATAAAATAAATATATTGACTATTAAATCTGCGACCAATGTAATCGATTTTGCACTTCTCGTTATCTAAACGGATGAAACACATAAAACCATATGGAAGGATGGAGTTGTATTACAAGGAACCATTCTCAACTTAATTTAACATTCTGTTTATACGAGCTTTAAATCTAACTTTTCCTGGTCACCATATAATAGTAACAAATAGGTGTGGTTTTATAACTCTAGTTCCCATTACCTCGGGTTGTAGAATCCTGTGCAATACCGGGAATACGATTATATAATCGAGAATCGATTCGATTCAATATTCTATAGAACGTTATGGTTTGTATTGGAATACTCGTTATGGATCGCTTATTCTAGAACGATATTTCTTCTAATAACTATAAAGGTATGTTGTACAACTCGAACAAAACAATTAGGCGCATGACAGAATCACAAATAGAGACCTATGTCAGGAAAATACCACATCACCGGAACACTGATTGGTATCAACAGTAGGTACTATTTACCTACTTACAATTTACTTACATATATGGGTATAAAGACTGTACTATGTAATAACGTCATGTAGTTAAAAACCTTTTATGCACTTATTGTTTTGGTGGAGTAGTACATAATTCTTAAACTATAAACGAATATCTACATTTCTATATCGGCCGGTATACCTAAATTCACGAATTCAGCTCCGTGGGGCCCACGCTTTGCTGTTTGCAAGACTTTACCGTTATACTGTAACAAAACATTGCAAGACTGCAACGTAAACGAGTGCATTATCCTAAATGCCCATAAAAGGCACTTACTGAATATGTTTAGAGTTTATTTCTAAAGAAGTATTTTATGCGCTTAGGCATGCCACGGTGGTTGGTCCTTATAAAACAGCTGCACGACTGTCACAAAAAAAAATCAATCTACATGGACAATGCCATTATGTAACGGCTTCATTTAAATAATAATTTCGACCTCTTTGGGATTGCGACATAGACAAGACAATTCAAAAGAGAGCAGGAAGATACATAAAGGAGGTAATAATATAACAAGGTTGAACATGTAAAACTTATCAGCCTGTTTTATGAGAGTCTGAATAATAAAAACACATTGTAAAGACACTTAAGAATACCAATACCAATAAATTAAGGCGATCAGTGCCACAACAAGAACATTCTCTATGTCAATTAGGGTAATTACCAACTTGAGCAGAACTATAACATACTCTGTACCGCTATTAAGATGAACTCGGTTAATACGAGAATTACTTGGGCTGTAAACTTTAATTGAATTAGATCTGGGGAGACTCGTAGATTTTATCGCGTTAAGAGAATACCAGTAACTCGTTTATGAGATAGACGTCCTTCAGCATACAATCCGTCACACTGTGATATACTGTAGGAGTGTAGGCAAATCAAATTGGCTAACGCGCCTGGATTACTGACGCCGGGTAATCAAATGTGGCTGAGATGTCGGATCGCCAGCTCAGTGTGCAGGCTAGGGTTGCCAATCGTACTATAATAAATATTTATTGTCCTATATGTAAGTGCACCAATGTTTGTCTCTGCATTACCCTAAGGTCAACTGGTAGAATTGCCTTCGGCATTAAACCCGCCTCTGTACTGTTTGTGCATAAGAATTAAACAAATAAAAATAATAATTATCGTAATATCGTAATAATTTTAAAATTATTAATTGTAATATTATTACGGTAAAATGTGTGCCTACTGTTGAAGTTAAGTTTTATTACATTAAAATTCTGTGGACGAAGCAAAAGAAGTATGCAAGAATCGTAGCAGATGGCGTTCTGTAGTTTCTGCCTACCCCTATGGGAAAAAGGCGTGAGTTTATGTATGTATGTATGTAAAATTCTGATTATTATCCTTTAAACTCAACTTTAGAGTATTATCAATAATATCTGTCAAACATGCTAGGTCCAGCAATAAAATGTTTCACGAAGCCCGTTTTCATCTGTAGGTTACATAATTAACTTAATTCACACAACAGAGCAATGTGTGAGTAGATGGGTTAAAATCCTCACCGCTACCGGGATAAAGTATAAAAGAATGTTACAGTGTAGTGTTAAATTCAAAATATCACACGAATCTATTTACCTACTCGTATCTGGTAGTGGTATTCAAATGGCTTTATATATATTATTAGCATATTAAGATAAAATAAACAGCTTAAAATAACCCACAGTGTATAATAAATATAAATTTATATGACTCTTCTAACTTCGTGTTGATTAAGTACCTCTATATATTTCCCAATCCCATACCATTACGCGTATTACGTAAGAACTTAGACATATTCTCGCACACGTGCAGCGGTTACGTATACCTTACGAATTATGATTGTTTACATTTTAACACTGATTAAAACGAATCCGTTTAGTAGAGCATGAATGGTAATTTAGCGCAGGTATGAATCTAGACGAAAAATCTCGTATATACCTTGACCTATTAAAAATAAGTGCTTCAACACGAAGTATTCAGGTTGCGGTTAACATAATTTATATTGCTCAGTGCTCCTGTATGATTACTCCTACTTTAAAAGCACCCACGGGTATAGATAGAAAGATACAAGACACCGAGGACCACACAAAGACGTCTTTAATAAAATAAGGAATAATGTAAAAGAGGAGAAATCTATGCAAACTAGGGGATAATTCAATAGGTTCACAGTTACATGTTGTATTTACAAGAATTCATACAAGTACTATTATAATAATGCAGGTAGCATAATATCCAGTATTAAGTTATGCAACCAGTAGCGCATTGGTTTGTGGGTATATGCTAATACTTGTGTAGGGCATGGGCCGGGTCGCTCCGGCCAAGGATATCGCTGGAGAAGGGACGTTGAGTAACATTCCACTGCTTTTCGTGGGCTTTGAATGTAAATACAAATTATCACCCAGATTAGGGAGCGATTTAGCGCTCTTTACTTTACAAAATATGTGGAGCACTGACTAAGGTCCTAATTGATAATGCGCGCAAAAAATACGTGAGTGTAGTCACGTATTTTTGGTTCACGTCAGTTATAATTTTTAGGAGCTTCGAAGAGAAAGCATAATGTTCCTAGGGCGTGAGGCATTATAATTAAGAGCCTGTAGTATCTCACTGCAGGGCAAAAGCCTCCCCACTCTTCTTCCACTTCTCTCTGTCCGTCTCTGTAAAGGACCATGAGGAATATAATATTTTTATGTTTTTTAATTAGTTTATTGCTCTTATTGTGTGCATTGTCCATGACTGTGGTAATAAATATTCTTTCTCCGAAAAATATTTACTTTAGAGCCAACATGCGAGACAATGGTGAGTGAATTTTGTTGAGGTACCTTACTTGGAAGCCCCTTCTAGGCTCACCACAGAACAGTTTTGATCTACCTGCTGTTGTTGAGGAAAACAATATACATTTAACTACAAAATAAACTTCAAGCTCTGAATCCTGTAGTTCTAAAAGCCCGCTCTTAATTACCACTAAATCGACGAACGAAATTATACCAGTGTGGAGCGTTAAGTGTCATAGTATTAAGCAGTAATTATAGAGCTGCGAGGACAGATGTATCGTTATTTTATGGATTTGATCACGCATGTTTAGCCGGGAGTTGTTTGTTAGGTGAGGTGATCGCGACACCTGTTCGGCGTACTTGTTTTAAATAGATCTGTATCTAAATGCGGCACCTTTGCCAATACTTCTTTATTTGCCCCGCTTTGTAGTTTCACGAAAGATTTGCGTATCTCACTCGCAGTCATTTAAAAGAACATCAATATTACAGCAGTTAACTTGTTTTTGATGTATTGATATCTCCATAAGAGGAGCATTACATAACACATCACACATGTATTCCCTGAAGCCTAGGCAAATATGTACACTGACAGTTCATCTCAGTATATTTACGTCCCATGTAATAGGGGGTGAGGGAGAGAGTTTTAAGACGAAAAGATGTCAAAAGTATTAATCACCACCTATTGACCATCGCATTAAAAATCCGTTGATAGATTTTCTTACTCTAGAGGAAGGATTTTGAACTTTCTTGTATGGATTAAATCCTACTTATCTCTGACAAGGAAACCTACTGACTGAATTGTTATTGAGAACGGCTGGTTATTGTTAGTGAAAATGATTTATTTTAAGTACGATAAACAGTGAAGGTGAAGCCAATGTCATGTCATGTTAACGCGCTTATGTAAATGATACCTTCTATCACGATGGCTTCTTTCCTTCTTCGGGTGCGTATAAGGTTATCTACTACATCTCGGCAAAGTTATAACCGACATTGAGTCGTTTGTGCACACCCATATTTGTCGCTGGTACTGCACTTTTATTACTGAAATCATAAAGGATGCATCACCATAATCTTATATCTGGTACTCAGATGGTAGTCTTAATCCTTACTAAGCAAACATCCTTCGTTTGAATACATATTAAAAACCTGCACACGTAATATATGACTTCTGTCGTAAAACCAGAAATACCATTCAACATTTATACGAAGTCCGATCCAGTTTGTCCTCCCAAACGGAATTTAGTGAATTCCCAATTGAACTCCCTAAAAGTCACAATTTAAATATTCAGAAATTGAATTGTATGGGATTGCACAGATATTTTCCAGAACATATACAGACATGATTCTGATTTCTAAGTTGTCCCATGTCCATTTATATCCCAAAATAGGTGCATAGTCACACAGCATGGCGGGTAATGTATCGCGGTGCGGTCACGTTCTAAATAACCCACTTGTATTATATTTCACAGTCTTTGTGTCACAAATCGTGACAAAGCTCCTGTCTCTGTATCATCGTTCACGTTGTGCAACCCGATGTGCTGAGCCGGGCCGTGTGCCTGTTCACAGGGGCACGATTACCCAACCAGTTTCAGTTGCGCTCGATTTCCTAAGCCTCTCGATGCGCCATGAGGTTTTTGCCTAGACGTTTAGGTGGCTGGATTTATGAAGCCGCACAGTGAAAGTGTTCGTCGCTTATGAAACATCCGAGCGCGGCGTATCGTACGAGAAGTCATCAACTCACGTCACGTTTTATCAAACATTTCATCCTTTGAAGCGTTCTCGCAGTATTTCATCGCACGCGCCAGTTGGCAGCGGTGAAATTGATATTCGTTTGGTTGGACTTTCAAAGGGGACATCTGATGAGGCAGGCGCATCAGAGCGCGTATCCTGTGACATGCCCATCCACATAACTTAAATGCATTCACGTTATTTGCGCGCATTAACTGTAGTGTAGAGATAAATACGCACATAATAATTGTTGAGTTCAGATATGTTCCTAACCTATTAGCGTAGAACTCATGTTGTTTCCGACTTTCCGCCATCGCTAAAAATCTGATAAATTTTCGTCCTTCAGTTAACGTTTGGCCGAAAGCCGGCGTTTGCACCGAAAACAGATTGATTAATTTCCGTTTACGCTCCGGCTGCGCACAAATTTACCCTCGTACCTGTACCGTCCCGACATTATGATGAAAAATGATGTGTTTTATGCATCGTCGAATGAATTTTGGGTTTGATTAAGAATATAAAGCAAATTATACTTTAATGTTGTCCGCGACGTGAAGGTTTTTAGAAGGGCGTGACCACAGCGGAAGGTCGTTATAAATTGCGTGTGACATCATGTTCATTTTGAAGATCCCCATTTGTGTTAGATCTTGTGGCTGTTCTGAGGATTCAGTTCTGCACAAAATGTAATTACGTTGATGTTCCTTAACTGATTATGATTGACTAAATCAATCTTGTATAATCATCAAAGCCAGGTCTTACCTAATATCGTTATAATCACAACTATTATTCTATCGCTTATTCCTTCCATGATTTAGTATCTAGTTAAGATAAACTGATTATATGTCATTAACCTGGATTTTGAAAAATAAAATCATACATAACCATAATTTCAAATAAAAGCAAAAGAATGAGAATAATCACAATAAATTCTCCATAAGCAGCAGTTGTTTTTCCCTTTGTGTAAAAATGTCGCTTTACATCGGGCATATTGCCAAGAGATAATGTTCATGACGGCAGTTAATTACGACTTCTTATTTGGATTACACTCTTCTTTGACTTTGTCTGACAATCGTCGTAAAATAAAAATGAGCGTGGGTGGTGAGATTTTTAACCCGTATCTTAAAATAGCTAGTCAAACTAGTTCAGTAACCTATTTAAATGAGGTATCATCCTCATAAAAAAAAAACAAATTAATGTTTATTGCTTTTGTTTCGTGTTCTTGGTTTTTATGTCACTTCCGGCCAGAATAAGATTAACAATGCTTTACCCTTGAAAGGACAAAATCCGATTTATATTACGAAATGGGTCAATAACAGCGATCCTTTTTATTACACTAATAAAGACAAGCTTAGTGTGTTGGGTAACATTTTGCCGTTTGCGTAATACTTTGTGACATCTCAGTACCTACAATTTCGGACAGGATACATAAAAAATCTTTTATGGATTTATGTCACGCAAATATTTACAATATTTTCAAGAATTATAAAAAGGTCGAGTACTATGTATCGTACTGCTAAATGACGTACTTGATACCGATACAAATATCCGGTCAGACAATATGGGATGGGACGTTCAAAGTCAAGCAGTCATGCACCCAAAATAATTAGGGCGGTGCAGTGAAGCGCAGGCGTGCCGAGCAGTGACGGCGCACCTCTAACAAATGCGCGAGCGCAACGGTCACCCAACTGTATAACAATATGCTGTTTATAAAGTGAAATGCCCTACAGCAATGATTTCATTTAAAAGTCATAAACGTTTTGATTGAAGAGGACAGAACAATTCATTCACGATCTTTCGAGTGAAATGAACTGTAATTGAGAAACGTTTCAACGAAAAGGGATTATTAAAGGAATACCTACTGTTGTTACATTGACTGTTTCGTTCGACAATAATGCAATTTTATGACAGAGATCAAGAAATTAATGGTTTTCTGTAAATGATGGTCGCTTGTTAATTTGAAATTATCTGAATAAATGCTTCTTCAAAATGTCGATGCTTTGACACAGATAACAAATACCGTCGCCCACTATAAAATCTATGAATCTTTAGTATTTATCTGATATATGACCAGGCTTACTTCTTAGCAAGGTTTGCCTGGTCATCCTACGCGTCACATATCACAGATGCCATCGAGCGATTGTTGGCTTTCTAACACCTCATTACTAGTTTGATCTTTGTGCTCGGCTGCTGTTTCTCTCAATTCGCTTTATCTTGTTAATTGGAGAGCAACACTGTTGCTGTCTGTTCCACTTCTCCCATTGTTCGACACACGACACTTTCCAAACTAATCTTTGGTTCATATCTAGTTTTAATGACGAAGGGCTCGAGTATATAAGCTTCTAACGCTTGAGCCGTGTCATACTCTATGAATGCCTTAAGTACTTTTTGATTGGCAGACTCTTATTCAGTTTTAAATTTATTCCTCTCTTACAGTAGTTAATCTGAATAACTTTTACGACGTTTCATCGGCCTGTCTTATATTTTATTTACAATTCAAATAAATAACTGCAAAGATTTTATCTCAGAAATTTGCGTTAAAGCTTGTTTGCCAATATTTATAGATGATATACGCAAATGTCATACAGTAAATAAATATTAATACATTTTGCGGTATCGGAAACGGACCAACTCAGCGATGTCGCGGACTTTCGACTTTGTAATACTGGACTTCTCATTATTGACCTTAATTTGAGCTCTGATTAAATTACCGTGTTTTTTGATGCGTCTGTTATCTAGCCATGTCTTGGCGAGTGGGTGTGCACGAAATAACTCTAGCATAATTACGATCTCGACTGAGCTCTAATTCGTGAGTCACGGCCGAGTGAAATGGCACGCGGTCCATGATCGCACTGCTCGTTCATTCAATTACGCTGCGTGATGTGAATTGAAAATTATTTTACTCGACTCAAATTTGTCGTCGGCTCATAACAGATTCAATGAGCTTTCACCTTCGATCAAAATATTGACATACAACAACTAACGATAAGACCAAGATCGAGATCGCGCTTTGACTAAGATAAACTCGTATTGACTGAAGCTATTGAAATATCGGTTTGATCTCTAAATAGACTTTAATAGAACTCATAGGTTATAGCTATTGAACTTAACGTGTTGTACCGATAAACACACAATCATTATATTGTCACAGGCTGCCGACGGGTGTGGGTTGACTAGTAACGGTGTGCCGTCGAAACGGGGACACATCGACGTACGTAATCCTATTATGAGCTCGTTAACGTAATCCCAGTTGGACCTCAATTCTGTCAGGCAAAACTGAGTTTTCTAACAATCTTCTCGCATAAATTGTTTCTAAACGCAGGTAAAATGTGTGGAATTATTCGATCTACTATCGTCATTTGGTTGCTGTAAATTTTCGCTGATTCATCAGCAATGAGTTATTGATTCACTCGGAATAAAGCTATGTAATAAATGCGTCGTCAAGACGCCCAACACGTAGCTTTATTGACCAATAAGACAATCGTTATTACCTACTGTCTATCATGTAAACAGCCCGTGCATTGTTTTGCTGACTCATAAATTATGATAGATGACCGGCTGTGCCCCGCCCTTGATTCCGCGTCATAAAATAATGACAACAAATTATACCAGTATTATAACTTGACGTATAATAAGTACGGTGCTAGAATACCCAGAACACGGTGAAATGGTGTGATTTATTCGATAACTAAAAGACTTTCATCCATCACACCTCGCAGTTTGTATCTGTAGACAGCTCCATAAATTCGGATGAAATATATTTAACGTTTTCCTCATAACCTAGACCTTTGGGGCAAGTTTGTTTTAACAATAGTACATTATTCAAATCGTTTTTTTGATCGCATCTCAGTCAAGATAATATACCCATACACAAATTGTTTCCGAGTAGAATACGTGCCCCCGAAGGCCTAATTCCTTGAGCCCATTGTCGTCGGCGCGATGCTATCATGCGTAGGCGATGTCACGATAAGTTACATTTGTTAGATCTCAAGTCTGTTTTCATTACTCGTTCACTTCGTGACCTTTATGAGTTGTGGTTATTTGTGCGTGTAATGAAGATCGTGCACGTCGCAAGTTCTTATTTGTGACTGGGTGTGTCCTGGTGGTAACTGGATTGTTGTAGATTTTTGACGAGATACGACTCCCTGCGGAAATATTATGCGGTCGACCTGGCCGCTCTGACATTTAAAGAAAGGTTTTTTCTATGTCAAATTAATTCTCTTTATTAGTTCGTAATGGCATTGTTCGCTAAAGTAATAGCCTATTACGGTCCTATACTGTCTGTAGTTGTAAAAATAATGATAAGTAATTGGCTTGTCTAATCAAAAACGGATCTGAGATTATCAGCGGCTACTGTTATAGTTATGTCATCCATCAGATACGTTTCATGTTCTGAATATTAGAACTAATGGTTCTGTAAAGATTATGATAATAGATTTGACAAATAATTGATTTACCTACAAGTGGCAAGCCATGTATGTAAGTTCTGTTTATAGTCAAGAATGAAAATAAATGTAACCTCTTTCCTGTAGAAGTCCAACATTTATGGTCAGTCGTCGTGTGCTGTCGGCGCTGTTCTCATCTATGAATATATTATTGTTTACCTTCAGTGTATTGACAAGGTATTTTATTCATTCCAATTTATAATATAACCAGTTTCTTTGAGAATATTTTTCATTTTTACGTACTTAATATACTTACATATATACGATGCCATTAATCAGGCACTAATCTAAACTGAGCTGCTACTGAGAATTTCATAGAAAAATTAAATGATGACACTTATTAATACGTGTGATTGAAAAGCGGTAAAATTTCTTCAATAGATTAGTTTTAATTTCTTGATTTTACAATTACATTCCTAGGAAAAAAGTAAACCAAAATAGCTTCGCTATAACAAAGTCGTAGAAATTCATTTTGGATGAGAAATAAAGACGTTAACATAAAATCTATAATTTCAAGGCTTTCAACCTAACTAGGAAGGTACATCTCAATTCGGAACGTTTCTCTTGTCCCCTCGTGCCTTTTCATCGGGTTCAATAAGAGAAAATGTACTGTAAAGATATGTAAAATTATTTACTGGAGGGAGCATCGGGAATTAAATCATCGTTTAAAAAAAAATATCCAGAACTTGCGTCTGTATGGCTTGCGGTGCATAAACCCCGAATATTTTAAAATCGTGATTGCTTAAACGTTGATTCTCTTACATTTCTTATTCTTAAGGGTTATCGCTCCACCTATTATTTATTTTTATAATACGTTAGGCTGAGGCCACACTAAATATTAGTATAGTAATAGTAGTAGTAGTAGTAGTAATGCCTGCTGGCATGTCTACATGCCAGCATGAATGGGTCCGCACGACCGGGGAAGTACTACCCCCCCACAGAATATCGACGTCAATTAGCAGTATGCATACTGTTGCGTTTCGTACGGTGATTGTGGAGCGCCGGAGCCCCAATTTCTCCCTCAGTGCCCTTCCTTCTCCTTTTCTCCTTCTCCTCCATTTTCCTTAAATAGGCTCGGCAACGCATCTTTAACTCCTTTGGTCTTGCATATGTCCATGGGCAGCGATGACTACTTACCATCGGGACGCTCGCTTGCTCGTAGAAAAAAAGGTAGTAGTAATGTTTGTCGAGAAGAAACTAAGCTTAACGCATCGAGTTTGCACGTTACACTTTTTTTATGTTTTAACAACCTCGCAAGATCATCGTAAGGGCGCTACTATTTGATAACATTTATTTTACTCTCATATCACCGAATCAACCAGCTACATATTCTCAAACATTGCCAGCGTACATCGCGCATAAATATTTAAACATAACCCCATCCAGGAACATTAGATCTGTGGGAACCACGTTCCAAAGTCCTATTGAAATTGTTTAATGACCCGCGTAACTTGAATGCGGGACTGCTAAGTAATGAAGGGGAGGTGAAATACTCCCATCTGACTCACTTGAGGACTTTCGATTCGATGCTCCAGTTTCCGAACGGCAATAAAAGCATTGTAGGCAGTAACCGCTCATTCATATTGCTTTATGTTTAAACAGGTTTTAAGGATGCTCACCGCTCCAATATAATTCGTGGTTCTACAGTTCACTTATCCTTATGTATTAAAAGTGAACTATTAACCCACAAAGTGGGTGGTAAGGACTTCTTTCGTCGAAATAAGAACTGGATCCACCGGTTTTGTTTAAAGATTAGTAGTAGTTGACAATGAAAGGTGACATATTAGGTTACCTAGGGCAGAAAAAGCTCTACATATTGACATTTCACGTTTGGTGTAACGATTTGGTTGTGGAGGTAACCTCGCCATTGCCGTTGCGCCGTGCGTTCGATTCCCACTCCAGGTAAATATTTTTGAATTCACGCCTGTATTAGGTACCCAAAGGGTTAGGGAGAGGTGTACTAATGTATACCCACACTTTGCCGGTATGTTTAGGTCCCATGTAATAGAGGGCGAGCCTATTGCCATTAACCGGGCACAAATCGCCTGGGACCTCTGCTGGACTAGTGAATCTGTTACTATGCGTATTACGTACTCTTTAGCTTTTAGCCTACATATCAAGCTATACAAAACCAGTATAGGCTAGATTGTGCGGAAAGCGTTTACATTGGGAGGTCAGTCTTCACTGGATTTGTATATCGTGATGTGTAGCCGTGTGTACGTTATTGCATTTCATCTGGCTGTCAACCAAAAACGTTATAATGTTACAAGCGATCATATTTTCTGTATTGCAAACACGGTTTATTCTGCTTTACTATGTAGTTTTACTACATTTGGTTACGGATGTTAAGTTTCTAATGACGCACACAAGACAAAGTAGGGTCATCCTTGAGTATTGAAACATCATAAAATTCATTAGTAACTGTCTGTGCCAAGTGGCTATGAACTTATTATAGTTTTACGACTTCGACGATAAACCGCAAAAAGGACGGCTATGCCGGAACACACATACAATTATTGGGTTACTTACAACATACATAACCATCACGCCTGTATTCCCCGAAGAGGTGTACCATGTTCACCCACAGTTCGCCGGTATGTTTGGGTCCCATGCCATTGACCGGGCCAATATCCAAACTCCGAGCTGCTACTGAGAATTTCATAGAAAAACCCAATAATTTGCTCGACCTGGAAATCTAACCTAGGACCTCTAGCGTAGCAGTCACGGATCACTTGGAACCACTAGAGTAATGAGGCAGATTGGAGTGTTATTTTGCTTTTGTATCACCTAGATTATTTTTCCTTAGTGCTTGAAAATACAACTGACCGACTTAGCCAACATGTTTTTTTGGGTTAACACACTAAAAAAATACCGGGTTACAGGGTGACACATTTTATCAATACCTACAACGTGTAACACACTAAGCACAAGACCTTAAAGTAGTTTGTTCAGAATCGACTACAGAATCGATTACCTTTCTCCTGTTAATTTTTCCCGAAGCAATAATGATAGATACCTGAAATTATGGTCCCCTTATCCATCACTTGGCGATGTATGGAAAACTGAACCTTATGTCAAAGGAGTAGGACTTAAACACAATATTAAATTTCCCATCCGCAGACAGACGCTCACAATAAGAAACTTGACCAACTGATAGATAAGGGGGCCATAATATCAGCTATTATAATTGTTGTTAAAATCCGCTGTAATCGATTCAGAAATCGATTTTTAACAAACTACTTTCAGGTTTTGAGCGTATTTATATGTTACACGTGGTATAATAATTGACATTAATCACATGATTTATGAAAAACTAGCTTTCCGCCCACGGCTTCGCCCGCGTGTTTTCTTGACTTTCCTGTACAATAATATGTATGTAAAAAATGTGATAAATGAAGAACCGCTTGACCGATTTTGTGCAAACTTCACATAAACCATCTACTAAATAGTCCACACAAAGCCTAAACATTTGGTTTGGATAGGTGAGCCCGTTATTGAGTTATAAAATAACAACGAAAAGTGGTATTGATTTTTATAAATATTGATAATAATTTTCATACTTTCCTGAATTAGAACAATGCGATGTCAAATCTCAAATAATAATTTCAAATTTCGGCCGTAAAACAGCAAGTATAATTATGTAATTAAAACTTCCTTTGTAATTTCATAAATATCCTAGACTCGTTAATAGTCATTTAAGCTTCTGACACTAAAAAATACTTACTAGATAAATTAATTAAAAACTTATTAACCCTGCCTTAATCGTTCGCGTTCGGTTATCGTGCCAAAAAGCAATGAGTAATGTTACAATAAAGCAAATCAAATCAATTCAAATCATTTATTTTGCGACATATGGGTATTGTAGACATAGTTCTTAAGTATAAATACAGAGTATCACCATATTCGACCATTAAACGGCATGCAAAACTAGAACAAAATATATTGCTTTTTTTTTTAAGTAGGTATGTAATTTATGTAAAGCTAATGGATAATAGATAACCCATCAATAACCCGCTTAATAAACAATAATAATAATAGAAATCAATTAAAAAGAAATGTTAATTTTATATTAAATGTCAATAATCAAATTACAATATTCCATCTTCCATCACTTAAATATTCACTAATAGAGTAATAACATTTCTGAATTAATATTTATTTTATTTTATTTTTGAATGCGTTCATTTAATATTTGTCATCTCTAGAATTGGTTTAGGCAAATGATTGTAGATACGCGGGGCCATGCAAAATATACTTTTGTTTAACATTGTCGTTTTATTTCTAGGGTAGGCTATGTTGTAGTTACGTCTTCTACTATTTAAGTTCTCGTAAAGGTACATATTTTTCTTAACAAATAATACAACTTCCAATATATACATGCACGGCAATGTTAAAATATTTAAATCTATGAATAAGTAAGTAAGTACCTACGAGTACAGATCAAGGACACTTGCTAAATTCAACAAAATGGTAATATCTAAATGACTCATTAGGGTAACCGCGATTGCTGATTGTGGCGTCCTGACATCGATACTAGACGAAGGAAACTTTTAGTTTTACATACATACATAAAAAATAAAACATTTCGGCAAAAATTAAACCTCTATTTTTAAGTCGCTTAAAAATTGGGATAAAAGGACCAATACAACAAAGTGGTGATCTTAACTCTCACGCTGTCGGAAGCTCTATTCTACAGTCAGAGACCTTGATTGTCAAATATTCAGGTACAGTCACCATCAAATATATAGGAGCAAACCGACTGTTCATAATTATCTGAGCAACCAGAGAAATTAAACCATATCTCAATGATACAAAGGATGTTTTAAAATGAACACTGCACACGGCAGCTGTCATTCTGACATGTATTTTATCCCATTGAGATAAAGTTTAATTTCCCTAGTTGCTTCGATAATTATGAACAGTCTGTTCGCTCCAATATGTTTGATGATGACTGTACTTATATTATTATGTTTGACGTTTGTTTTTGGGGTATTTTCTGTGTTGAAAACTGTCAAAGCAAGTATGCAAGCGTCATGTCAACTGTTATAGCTACCCTACACGATATAGGGCCATCTTATTAAATAATTCCAAACTAAACATTTTGTACGACTCTACTCTTCTTCAAATGAATTTGTTTATGTTTATGAAATTCTACTATCATTTTCCTATTTATATGTGGCGTGTCATTAATCTAGTGGTCCTAACCACTGCTAAGCTAGAGGTCTTGGCTTCTCGGCCCCGCACTCTATTACATGGGACCTAAACATACCTGTGAAATATCATACCATACCTGTGTGGGTTTACACTAGTACACCTCTGCCCAACCCTTCGAGAAAGACAAGCTTGATGGTATGTTCTCTATAGTGCTGGCCCAAAATTAAACATCTCCTTTAATACCGAAGTAGTCTAAAAAATGAAGGGCAACGTAAAAAAGACACAGACAATGTCAAACTTTCTATACAGTACACTCGAAGCCCCAGGGAGACAGGGAAACATTTGAATTCCACATTGAACATCAATGTGGAATTCAAATGTTTAGGTAAAAAAAACATTAAGTAATCTTTGAATTAGAATGTTTTATGAGTGTTTAGATAGAGAAACATAACAAACTCGTTTCTAATAAATAAAATGAGATGAAGGAAGCTATTAACTTGTCACTATCGATATAAAATGACATACACCTATAGTGAGAACTCGCCGGATAAAATTGCGTTTGATCTGCCATACAAGTCACCATTGTGTTTATCTAATAGTTTCATTGAAACAGACTCAACGCATAACTTTGACAATTAACTTTATTATTGACTAGCTTTCCGCCCGCAGCTTCGCCCGCGTGGACAACACGATTTTGCCAGTTTAGGTTTTTCCAAAATAACATGTACCTATATTTGTTATTAAATGAGCAGCATTCGTGTTCTGATAGCTAAAGTGATGGTCTATCATTCTGGAGTTCTCGTAGGATCGATTTCCATGGGGAGGTACAAATAGTGGTAAACCACTTTGCTCATTGGTGCTTTTTCTGTCTGGTGTCAAAATGACCAGACTGCTATTAGTATGGACTCTGTAACAGGCAACGTAGAATTGCTCATGGAGGTCTATGCCTGCCACCCTTAATGACCCACCCTGAATTATTTTTATGGGCATTGCGAAGCAGAAATCGTACTCAAAAACATAGTCGGATGGTATCAGTCGTATTTGAGGTAGAAAAACTGATTCCCCCGAATACATCCAGTTATCACAGTGGCTCTTTAATATTTTTGTGCAATGCGGTTACTCGCAGTCTAGTCCCGTTACATAGTTTAAATCGTTTACTGAGACGCAGCAGCATTACAGGTGTCCCAAGGAAGGTTAACACTGTTAAGTCGTAAATTGCTTCATCCGATTGTAGCACTGAATCGATAGACCTGTATTAAATTTTTGAGCCCTCCAACGACTTAAGAGTGTAATTAATAGCAGCTACACTGTTGTTTCTCGGAGTTAGTATTGCACGTTCGCACAGACAATCTATAAACTTGTTTGTATATTAGAATAATTAGGGTACACTCTAACTATAAGAACTATCATAGCCACCTGTCACTACTGTATTCAGCAGAGATGGTATACATATTTTCCTTTCGGATTCGGGACAATCCGAATTTCCTATTTTAAGTAATAGCTCTGAAAACTTTCTAAGAACAGATAATCATTATGTTGGGTATGGCTATAGGTATGACGATGTTAAGGATGCTCTGATTTCGTCTGCTCGGGTTCCTCTAGGTATAACAGAATCTGACGGCATTCCCCCGCCTGCAATACAGGAACTCCACCAATCGCTCTATTGCTGCCTCATCTTTAAGAATCTAGTGTGAGCTTCAATTCCACCTTTTTGTGCCTTAGTTATCTCATCCCACACAATAAATCTGCGATTTCGGAGAATTTGAGCCATGTCGCTCTGCTAAGATATCATTGCACAACATAGTTTCGACACGAATAAGACTAAGCGGAAGTTTTACAGGCAGAGTGAGCAGCATTCCCACCTTCCCACCAAAAGAGGTGCTATTCCAGATGCAGCTATAGCTAAAGCAATGGCCCGATTACTTTGTATTTTAGTAAAAAGTATGTGCGTGACACAAATGGTTGGCTAAATAATAATATGTATGTGCAACTTTGATATGATTTTCGAATATTGTGATTCGTAATGCATAACGTATTCCGTTTTAAAGGTAATAATAAAAATTAGGTGTTAATACAAATTCCAGATTTCTTTACTTGCACTATATAGGGGCAGTAACTCTTTTCACGCGGCTAAGGGGTGAAATTGAAATTTTGTTGCTTTAATTGTATTGTACCTACAGCTTAAATGCATAAGTTCAAGCACGATAATAAACAATTTATTTTAAAATACGTGTTTCTTTAATTATAATGAATAGTTTAAATACTTAATCTCAAGTAATTTTGATAATAAATAACTTATTTTCGTACAAACCTTAACAGTTAGTGCAGTGATAGCCTAGTGATATGACCATTGGACTGCCAAGTCAAAGGTCTCGAGTTCGAATCCAAGGCACGCACCTCTAACTTTTCGAAGCTATGTGCGTAATAATAATTAATTATCACGCGCTTAAACGGTGAAGGAAAACATCGTGAGTAAACCTGCATGCCTGAGAGATTTGCTTGACGGCATGTGAAGTCTGCCAACCCGCAGTAGGCTAGCGTGGCGGACTATAGCCTAATCCCTCTCGTATTGAGAGGAGACCCGTTCCCAGCAGTGGGACAATGTACCTAATGGGTTGGTGATGATGATGATGATGAAACCTCAACACCCCTTTTGGGGATGAAATTCAAAAAGTCTTACAATACGTGATTCTTTAATTATAATGAAGAGTTTGAATACTTAATCTCAAGTGATTTTGATAATAAACAACTTATTTTCAGTACAAACTTTAACACCCATTTTTACCCCTTAAAGGGATGAAATTTAAAAAATCCAAAAATACGTGAGTCTTTTATTATATTGAAAAGCTTAAATATTAAATTTCAAGTGATTATGATAAAAAATAATAATAAATTTTACAAACTTTAACACCCCTTTTTACCCATTTAAGGGATGAAATAAAAAAAATCCAAAAACACGTATTTTTTTAATTATGTTGAAGAGCTTAAATATTGAATTTCAAGTTATTTTGATAATAAACAAAAAAAAGTCCATACAAACTTTAACAACCCTTTTTACCCATTTAAGGGTTGAAATTTAAAAAAATAATAATAACGTATTTTATAATTTTATATTTAAAGGTTAAATACCAAATTTCATTCAATTCAAATAAAAAATGACAGAGTTTCATACAAACTTTAAACCCCCATTTCACCCCTTTAGGGGATGAATTTCGAAAAATCCTTTCTTAAATGACGCCTAGAGTATAAAAGCAATATCCTCACAAAATTTCAAAGTTCTATCATTAGTGGTTTCGGCTGGGCGATGATATGTCAGTCGGGACATTGCCTTTTATATATATAGATGATCACGACATAATCTGTCATTGATGTATTGATCATACGAGATCCGTTATAATGAATATTGAATTACTTGAATAGGATGTAAATGTTCTTTGTATTGGGATAATTAATGACTATACGTATTTTATATTTACAAATATTTGTAAAATTATAATGTTTAAAACATAAATTTATCATTTTAAAACCAGCATTAAGCAAGACAAAAGCTCCATCTATTAGTAACTACGAGTATAATCCCTCATTCAAAACGTCCTTATATCCTTGGCCGTATTGTGCCCGTCCCTTGCTCTACAAATTTGACACAGCCTGAAGGTATTGTTGATGTCGACACAGGTATATCGCATAGCTTTACAATACATAAAACAAGAAAAAAAATACTCGTAGGTAGAAAATAATGTACTTTATTCACAGTTCTTTTGCTTCAAAACTTAACCGATCAAAATCTTTCACGTTTGCACTATTCAGTGTCCGAATCATTTTGTACTTTAATCACTGTCCCACTTTGCACGTCATATATTGCTCTATTAAGAGGGTCCGTATTACCGTCTATAATAGTGTACTTTTCGTAACTGTTGTTGGGTTCGTAGTAGTTCTGATCAGCTTTAAATATTACATCACAAATAGCTTGTTGCACGGCGTTTTTGGTTACGTCAGAGTATTTCTTCATTTTGTTTCCAATGAATGACGTAAATGACTTAATCTCCTCATCTCTCTCATCGGTCGTTTGGCTGGGACCTGGTGCCGGTAGAGGCGTAAGTTCTTCCTCCTCGCGTATTGCTGCAGCCACTTGTTTGGCCAATTCTTTGTTTCTTTCTGTGGCTCGACATCTCTTCATTGGGGACGGTGTACCAATAAAGTCTTTTAAAAATTCAAGGGATTCATCATCTTCTTCCTCATCTGTGCTCTGAAATATAAGAATCATATTAATACATACATAACTGTTTAATATTAAATTGTAACTAAATGGCATTATGGCGACTGCAATTTATTTTTATTAAAAATACAACAGTTACTATACTAGGGACCTAGTATAGATCCTTTACGAAACACCAAAAATACAAAAGCGTAGTTGACTGGGGTTGAATTAATTTAAAACAACAGGCCTATTGTAATATATAATTAAATATATGACGTATACTGGAAACATATTTAAACGAGTAATAAAGTTCGAAGCGTTTCAAGTTTTTGGTGAGGATTGAGAGGGGGTGCTCTGTCCCTTTTCCTGTATAGTATATCAGTTTGTGATGTCAGAAGCTACTATAATAGTAGGTACGCTCTCGGTCTAGCATACATTTTAAATGCTTTATAACTTCCTTATTTTTGATTAAATTGTTTTTGTTGACTGGGTCTATTTTTAGGAACCTTACATACATTTGTATGAGACCATACAAAATTACAGGCATCTAGTCTTAACGGACACAAAGTCAGACCCGACTCGGAACAAATAGAAACAAGCATTAATAAAATAATATTCTTGTGGTTAGAAAAGAAAAATCTGCATGCAGTCAATGAAATTACATAGATAGGTATTATTACGCGCGGCTACACATCAAGCTATACAGTATAAGCTGGCCTTGACTTCTACGGAAAACCTTTACAATGAGAGGTCAGTCTAAACTGGTTTTGTATTGCTTGACGTGTAACCGTGTGTACGCAGGCAACTATTCAAGATATTTATCTATTTAGACACTTAAAATATTTTATTAGTAATTCTTACATTTAATTGCCGTTTCCTTTCGCTGTCTTTATCCATTAAAAAAGCCATCTCCTTAAATGCGAACCACGAGCTCTTGTAAGATTTAGAGGGATCTGTAAGTAAATAAAATGTGGGGAACATTAACACATAATCTTAAAACAATATAGGTATAACAAAATAATAATTAAGTAGACAAGTGCAAGGTTATTAGTAAATCATGTTTATTATTTTAAATCTATATTGTTATTACCTGTGTTCATACTGCGTAAAATTTTGGCTTTTTCCCGTCTAAAAGACGACATCAAAACAACCATCTTGTGTTTACATTTATCCGGGGAAATTTTAATGACGTTGCTTATATCTCGCCAAGCGTTAGGTTTCAAGGTACACCTATTAAAAAATAGTGGATCCTTTGGGTCCCACAAAATAGGTCTGGCTCTGAACTCTCTTATCAAATGTAAACATTTTTCTTCAGTCCAGTCGTCTTTTAACGCCGTAGCCATATTTTTAACTTGCAACAAAACACGCGTCGAGTCAAGTTCGCGCGAACGCTACACTGCGTACAAAATGGCGGCTGTATCACCAACCGAACACGCGGTCGAACGATGTGAAGTCGCTGTAGACGCGTTGCAGTAACCAGTACCCGGCATTAGCCGTCCTTCTCGCACTATTCGCGTTTTATCAAGTGTGTAAGTGAGTCAGATATGCATGACGCTGTTTCACGTGTTTATCACATGCTTCGTCGTAGCGGTCAACGTACTGTTACCTATAGCGACTCTGCATTAGTGTGCGTATTGATGGATATGTGTTGGATTGAACGAGCCGAACGAGGGTCATGTTGTTGTTCGTTGTAAATCTTAGGTATTTGCGTGACGCGCATTATTGACAAAATAAACGTCGGTTTGTTTACACACAAATATTATCTTATTTTTTCTTAATACTTTAAAAAAAGTATAAGTACATCAGTAAGTAATTATCATTTTACTAAGTAGGTAATCTAATTAATATGATAACTAGGTACCTACCTACTTATTTATGTACCAAAAGAAAAAAAAGTTTAATTAAGTACTCTATTTCTGTTTATTCTGTTTGGACTGGATTTACCCAACACGTATCAAACTCGTGAACTTCCTTTTTACGGGAAACCAGATTTAGTTAAACCTAACCGCTTATAATAAAAATGATATATTCCATGGCCCGTAGGAAGTCAATGTTGGAATAAGAGCATTACATGCTGTCAGCTCAGTACTCGTTTATATTTAAGGTACGTAGGTACCTCCCTGGGTAGTACCTACAGCTCATAAAAAATATATATTCAGTAAAGTCTAGATCAGATATCATACGCCTGTATTTCCCGTAGGGCTAAGCAGACCACAGATGATGTTTAGGTCCCTGGTAATAGGGGGCGCCTATTCCGAAAAACTGGGCACAAAACCAGACTCCGAGCTGCTACTGAGAATTTCATAGAGAAACACAATAACACTACTTTGCTATGTCTAGATCAGATGATAGAGCATTAACTGAGAAAACCATTCTAAGCTCCGACAGTCGGGCGCAATTCAACGTCACTACATCCATCTGTTATTAGTATATCTCTGAATGCCAATACTAACATGAATGTTACGTCCAGATGATCGATTGTTAGATAAACATGAAAATACAAGCCGCTTTATGCAGCAGCGGCAGTGTCGCTTGTCTGTCATTTGTACCGCGCTCCATGCGATTCATGTTATCGGTAAAGTTCAGCTCGCTGTGTGAATGCTAAGAGGGTAGATTAGTCATGCGATGCACTCCTATGTTGTCGTTCACACGCGTCGAACACAGATGTACGAAAGATAGTCAACGTACCTACGTTATATAATATATTAAGTTTTCCTTGAACGGATATATCTGTCGTTGTTATGTCTCCGCAACCTCATATACTTGTGTACATTGTCATTACACACATATGTAATAGCGTATGTTGTACGCGTGTCTATCTTATCAACAATTGTTCAAAACTAGTACTCGTGTTTATGTGGATATCAATATATAAGCGTAATCGTTGGCGTAACGGAGGTGAACGTTTTATCTTTTCTAACAAGTTAGACAATACATACTGCATGGGATTTTTCTTTCAGTAAGTATAATAATTAACCTATAGATACCGAAGTAAACAAAAGACAGCTTAAAACCGAAAGATTGTTAGCTGTGTTTTGTTTTGAAATTAGCTTAAGATTTTCGGCTGAAAATAAACATCTGAGCAATGGATGTCATAACATTATTATACGTACTTGGGCTGTCTGCGTTGCGACAGATCTTCGGAGATAAAATGATAGCGACTACTCAATAAACGAAATTATATTTTTTGTTAGTTAGTTACAGGTGAAGCTACTAAAAGCATGTTAAAGAGAGATTTGGAAGGTTCAAATCCAATCAATTGTTTTTATTTCAAATAAGCTTTTACAAGCATTTATGAAACGTTATTGACTCTAGTTACACGGTTCCAAAAAGTTGATCCTATGGATAAGTTTGGTTGAAAAATTTACTTTAATCTATCTGCGTACTATAAATATAACTAAACTGCAATTTTACCTTCACTGTAGACGTCAATTAATTACAAAAAAAAAATATCAAGCATCCACGGAAGATCTTCGGAGATAACATGTCACTACTCGGCCGAGGTAGAAAATGATACCGACTCAATAAACGAAATTATATAATTTGTTAGTCAGTTACAGGTGAAGCTACTAAAAGCGTGTTAAAGAGAGATTTAGAAAATTCAAATCCAATCAAATGTTTCTTTCAAATACGCATTTACAAGCATTTATGAAACGTTATTGACTCTAGTTACACGGTTCCAAAAAGTTGATCCTATGGATAAGTATGGTTGAAAATTTTACTTTAATCTATCTGCTTACCTACTATAAAATATAACTGAACTGCGGTTTTGCTCAATAATTTTACCTTCACTGTAGACGTCAATTAATAACAAAAAAAAATATCAAGCATCCACTTCGAGATAAGTGAAACATTATAATACCGTTAATACAATCCATTTAACGCAATGCGTGCATACAACATTTTCTTGGTCCGAGATAATGTCGCCCAGTTCAATTAGTACGATTAACCTGTCACAGTAATGTTTTACTTCTATCAATTACTCATGCAAATGGTTCTGTTTCATGAATATTCATTCAACTAACACACAATCACGAAGTATTTTTTTTTATAAATTACCACAGTTACTCACTTAATTTTAAGCAGCGGTAGTCGCTAGGTAGAGCGACTAGGGCGTCGGACTTGCGATCATGTGGTGGCCGGTTCGAAACTCACCTATTGCACTACCGACGTCGACCCACTCGTAATACAAGCATTAACCTTGGTATGAGGGTTTACCAAGAATACTTGTAATGTGCGACACACATTACAAGTAATTATTTATATTAATAATATAATAGATAATAGATAATTACTTAATATACTTAAGTTATAAATTTATTTTGTATAGTGTAATGACCGTCTAATTAAATCATTGTCGTTATTTGTACAACATTATTTCTAGTCATGCTTATTTATAGAAATTCGTTACACATTTCAGAACTTTGTTAAGAGTAATTTAAAATTATTCGACCGTAATTGTCTAAAATTGTCTGGTCCCTATATTATAAAAGTTTGTTGTGACATCAATGTTCTAAGCATGCAGCTAGAAACCATAAACATTTTATAACGAATTCACAACCATGTAGGTCTGTTCTATAAATGATAAACGCATGTACTTGTACGCATCAGTATGATCAAAACGTATCACACACAAATTGACTTGCGAAAGCCGATTCTGACGTTTGAAAAGCAATAGTTCAACTACTGTCCTATTCAAATCCGAGTTTATTGAAATATATTCGCGTGTGTGTGAAGTGATGAAAGTTAATGGACACCATTATTCTTGTTGGTAGACGCTGTGACGTTGATTTAAGCCGAACTCTTCTGAAAGCGGACGTTGGCGTTGTTCACCAGGTTATTGTTATGTCGGAATCGTTACTATGAAGTATTGTTTAGTTAAAAAATGTTTTTGAAAAGTGAGTTTGCTTACAATTCGTGATAAAATTTAAAATTATATTTTATTTCTATTACTAGCATTCTTGTAAGCCCCTCGTACTAAACTTAATGCTTGTATTACGAATGGGTTCACGTCGGTAGTACAATGGTTGGGTTTAAAACCGGCAACTACATGATCGCTAGAATGATGTATAAACAGTATATGCACTTTATTATCTTAATTGCGAAAGTTTATGTATATTTTTTTAGGCTTTTGTTCAAATATCTTTAATGTACAGAAAAAATATCCTTTCCCTTTGTATCTTATATTTCATAAACATATTTTCTGTTCCTTTTTTATAGATATCTATAATCTTTAAATTGTTTCACCGGTACCTAAGTCCTTTATCTCCTATCAGTGATCCTTGGTAGTGGTCCCAACATCGTGACTTGACATACTAAACCAATAAGCGCCTGAGTTTTATATTGCATAAATCAATTGAAGCGTGAGTTGCTTACTTTATATTTAGTTCATATACAATATTTGTGTCTGTTTTTAATCACCTATCATAGTTCCCACGCTGACTCGGACATTCAACACTGAGCCGCTACTTTTTATACGAAACTTGTTAATAATACATTTATTTCCTTTAGCTTTTACACTACTTCGCCCATTCATAATTTTAACGTATTTTATTATAGATTTTTTACTGTTTGTTGCAGGTAAGCTTAGGGGATGCGAGTCGAAAGCTTTCGGTGAGTCTATCTCTACCACCAAACTATTATCTACCAAAAAAAGTGGCGCCATAGTATCTAGTATTGTATTTCGACCTTTTTTCTCTTCTCATTATGTATCTCCGCTGGACATTCGGGGAATATTTATTTTTATAAGAGTAGCGACTTCATTTCATTGTATTAAACTACCTCTGCATCAATTCTTCGTATTTTAAACTGGTTGTTTATCGTACTTTTTTATTTCCATACAAAAAGTGACATTCAACTCAAGCGGTATGCTATTCGAAAGTGATTGTATTTTTATTACTGTTGTCGTTTTGTTGTTTTCTTCTAAGACATGTGTGCCTGCCTCGTAATTACGTTTTTGTCATTGCATACTAATGTCACTTGAGTCTCGCATACAAAATACTAGTATCAGGCGTATAATATCTCAGTGTCTTATTTCTTAATTAAATATTGTATACCGTTGATAAACTTGAAGGGAATTATTTCCTAACGACTGCGGTTAAAAACACGCTTTCTAACGCTTGGCGCCAAACAGTCGATTATTTACTATTAACTTTCCAACAAATTGTGCCGTTTGCCTTTTCAACCGAGTTTAGAATCGATTTTCCAAAGCTGTTTTACCTACCGCATTTTCCTAGAAAAATATTTTCTGCTTTAGTGCATACTGCATTTGCATTTCTGTTTTTAGATCGCTGCTGATATGGCCCTGGTTCATTTTGCTGTATTACTTCTACTTGCAGTAGATTTATTATACGCTTTGCGATTTTTTTATGCATTCTTGACTAGGCTTATAACTCTCTATTTTACGCGTTGTCTTAATCTTATAAAATTTTGTATGACTACTTCCTCTAATTTGATCCTTTGTCGAGTTCAACTGTTGCATTACTTCCTCATTGACATAAAACGAGAAGCATCTGATTATATCGTTTTTCAGATCTTCCTGATAAACTTTTAGTGCAAAAACGAAATGACTAAACAATCATGAAGTTGTAAAAAAAATAACAGGAAGCTTCATAAAATGGTGACCCGACGTTTGACTCTTAATACGTGTCTGCAATAAGGAAAACATTATGTCTACAATAAAATCGAAGTTCCTACCAAATAAAGTCTCAATCTGCACTAAAATAAACGGGTCAAATGAGGCGTCCTATATTAATGCTGTTGTTTGTTGTTGGCCTTGAATAAATTAATTCGCAGTGTGTTCCGTTTCTACTTATGAGACCAGATTTTTTACTATCAGTCATCGTGCTCATTAAAGCGCTTCATCTAAAGATAACATTTGATGTATTGAATGTATTCTTATCCCGATCTATAGAGCTATCCCCACACGCACGAAGGTTTCAAATCCTTTTGATCCTTCACGTGGAATCCACTTTCTATCTATGCTTTGATCTCTCTCTATTCAAAGGTTTCATGAATCAGATTTTATTCTATTTCAAACTGCTATCACTCAATTTTGACAATAACGATTAGGTACTTCTTTTGTTAGTGTCCTTGATACGCCCGGCTATAAGCAGGTCGTGCTGTGAATGGGGTCGGAGGATGAAAAAAACTTGCTTGTAGAAGTAGGCTTTCTCTTGTAGCACCGTGGGAGGTGAAAGTTGGTCACTTGTCCTTGAGTCCCTAACGCAAGTTAGAAACTGGACGCGGGATAGCATATAGTTTTTATGTTTTTTTCCCCATCGTTTGTATCTATAATAAAGATTCCATTTAAGTATTTTTTAAAGAAAGAATGTAGCCATAAAATACACATGAACAAAAAAAATACATTAGTTACTATACGTGTTTAGCTTGCACCAAGGTCTTACCATACATACACCTTCATGGTCGAGGGATCCAAAAACGGACAGAAAGAATAATTACCATCACTATTATGTTAATCAATTCTTTTAACGACGCCGCATGGGGCCGCGTTTAGAGCTGCACTCGAAATTTGAAACCACTGATCTAATACTTATTTCACAACGGATTTATTACGATCCATAAATTACACAAAGCTGTCACCATTTGACGAAAATTTACAGATTATCAAATAGAAGAACAGTTACAAATGGCCTGTTCGAATGGTGCGTGACAAGGTGATAGCCGTTTTGTCAACCAAATTATTTAAAATCATGACCATCCCACTTTATAATGTGGTCTATTTTTGAAAATTAAATTAATGGTAATATCTACCGCTACAGTTGTTTACTGTTACAAAGAGCTTTAGTGCTGGCCGACGATACGCTCCGTAAAACCGGGCTAAATGCAGTAATGTAAATACTAACACTATTGTGCTGTGAAACTGTTAATCGCGTTTCACCAGCTTTGTCCCCCTATAACCTACAGCTATTTTCACTAAAGTTATCATTACAAGACGCACTTTGAACCGTGTTATTGACGATACCTAATGTTTAAAAAGTTACGATAAGTATCAAGTCAGTGGGGACATTATGACAGACCAAGTTACTACAGTATAAGTACATGTAACGAAGCAAAAGTTAGACGTCAAACCCGGACCTACTATAATTTGACACTATTCCACGGTTTTATTGGAGTAGATATTTATAAAAGAGACGCGACATCGACTGTTACCTGAGGGTAAATGACCACCTGACCCATATCCGCGTCCCGACTTTCACCGGCGGCCGTTCACCCGGGAACCAACGCGTAAACATACGTTCCAATTTCCAAAATGGACTCGCTCGGAACGAACGTACTCCAAATTAATTGGGGCGCATTCCAATTAAGACCTCGTTACGTACGCCTCTTACGCAATTAGCATCGTCCGGCTAAACCATTAAATGAACAGGCGCGTCCAATTTTGAAACGAGAACACAGTTTAAAAAAAAAGTATTATTGTTATTTTATAGCTATTTTATTCACCCTTTTACTAATTATTTATATGATAAATATAAGACGGACGCAATGACGCTTTTCGTGCAAAGGTGTTATTCTCAGTCTCGTACTTGCCCCATTTACGCTATGTCAGGTTTAAAGAACATAGGAGCATTCGTTAGTAAGTATTTTATATGAAACGATTTACTGACCCGTTTGCCTCCGGTGAAATAAACCTAAAAACATGAGTTAGTATATTTATAAGATGATTTTCTTCAAATAAGCTTATACCTATAAGTAAGCACGTTCCAAAAAGTTTAACCTACAAACAAGAACCGAAAAGAAGAAAGAAACCCCATGGACATTATGTACAAATTATTAGTTAGTAACATTTATACAGATACACTATCCACTAAACGAGTTTGAAAAAAAAACCACGTGGATTTTTCGAATAACCTCTACAATATTGTTTTATCCATTAGAATATTAACATAGCCTATCTCGACTGACACAGTAGGGGACCTGACCATCCAAAACTCAACATCATTAGCATTTTAACGGTAAATATCGACAACGATGCAACATCAATATTCTATGACAAATCGCTTACAATTCACGTTATTGCATGTCCCGAGACTATTGTCAAAAGCTATTTCCCACAAGTATCGAAACTATTGCAAAACAATCAAGTTTTTGTAGTCGGTCGAACGGGATGTTGATACTAACCAAATTATAATTGAAACTGAAATGGGAACTGATAGATCCGATAGTATACACTAGAAATTCTGTTGTATGATGAACTATTAAGATTATTTATTATAAGTCATCTGTTTAGCATTCATGCGGTCCAAAACAGACGTGTGTTATTGTTTTCCGTATACAAAGAGATCCTTTCGATGCCGGTGCCAGCACAATGATCTGTATTTAACCAATTCATACCACTATTGTCCTTGTTCCACGGCTGTACACAAAAGACCTGTTTGCATAATGTACTTATCTTGCACCATCTAATTAAGATCAAAATGTACGTGTATTTTCTAACACACGGACTGCAAATTATGTATTGCACCACAAGAACGTATTACAGGAAAATAGCATGTGGCTGCATTCCCAACTACAAGGATCGATAAGCAGAATGAAATGGTTGGCGGTTATACTTCGAAGAAAGAATTATGTTTGAATGGCTAAGTCTGTATGGAAATTGGAATATTCGTATTGATTATTGGGAAAACATACATAACCTAAATCGCCTGGTATCTTTAGAAATAAAGTAAACATTGTAATCAATTAAATGACGCACTACAGTAAAGCTGACGTTCGTAAAAGAAAAATACTGACACTATGTTAACAAAAGACTACATTTTATTTAAATATATAAAATGCCTGCAATATCGTAAAGTGGAAAGTCTAAGAGGTAACAGCAATTTACGTAGTAATTGAAAGTCGATTTCAATTCAGGTGCAACGAAAGCGTTTACTGCGCGTAACACGAGTTTAGATAATATAATAGCTATACTTTCTAAAACGTTTCTTATTTTCACAAAAATTTTGCTTTGACTGGCAATTATCTTATTTGTAAAGCTAATTGTAATCCCAACAAAAAGAACTCGTTTATGATGAGTTCACAAATTGATTGCAATAAAAACCACGCAGTTCTACCGTCCAAAATTATTTCCGTTATAGGAAATGGTTGGAAATTGAATTCAGTTGGATACAGAGCTAAAGGGTAAAGTTTTTTAAACTGCATCTCGGTAATGCTTGCCTTGAACTCGGGATGCAATTATGACCATGAGAAATTCTCATTGCGCGCCCTTCCTCATACCGTGGTCTTTTTTGAATAATCATTCTCAAAAGAACTAGTAGTGCATTGAAACTTGTATCTTTGGAGGTGAACCGGGTCCATATTCAGAACTGAAGGGACAAGTAGGCCTTGAAGCAACGCCGCTCCGGCCGACCGCAGCCGACATGCAGTAAAAATAAATAGGTACACAAAAAGCCTTCGAAATAAACAAGGTTACATACGGATAGGGGGCATGAATCAGACACGCTGTGATTCGATGTTCTTTGAGTGCATCGCGATTATCTGTAATATGCGCGCCATGTGGGTTTTTGTTTGAAGGGGGCCGTATACGCGATTTCGTTGTATAAATGCCAGTATTAATTGCATTATAATGCGGTCAGTTTTACAGTTTAATTGCTGCCATATGCAAGATGCGCACTCGAACTGCTCAAGACAAAGGATTCAAATTATTTTTCTTTGCCCCTGACCGTTCAATCGGTCTTTTCGTTGCGTTACTCGCTTATTTTTACCGTTGATTGCTCAATGGTCCCATTCACTATAAAACCTTATTGTCTACTCGCAGCTTGTACCTTTTGTCGCACTCGTTGTTTTTGTGTAATTCCAAATGATACTTATCTCGGCCATCACGAGCATGTACTGTTATATCAACTAGTAACAAGTCAACGATTCGGTCGCAATATTTATTTCCTGCGCGCGCATTAAATCCATCTCCAAAAATTCAATCTGCAGTTATCTAAATTGGATTATAGTCTTATTATTTACTCTTGTTAGAAGAAAGGTCGTGACTCAGCTCATCAATTTAACTGTTTCACGCTGAGTTTTTGAAAATTACGTTTAGAGTGCATTAGAGATCCGGGTTCAATTTTTTTGCATAGCATATCTATAGCTAATTGCATTCCCGTTACTTTGATTTTTCTTGACGTATGTGTTGAATAATCAGTTTTGCAACGTTCGTTCACATTGTTGGTGCGGCGCGCGTGCGGCTTGCGGGGGCGTCGCCCTAGTGAAAGTGTGAAAGTGAGGCGAATGCGCTTGCGCACCGCAACTAGGAGTACTGTCTATAAACGAACCATATATTGCGCTTTTCAGATTTATAGCAGTTATTAGGCTAAATTTGATATTTTGTAGGATCTTTTTCGTTAACAATTGAAACCACTTTCTAATAACCATATTGCTGTTTAAAAAAAAATGTACTATAGCAAAAATATATCATGTGAATAAAGCATCTATTTTAATATACTAATTGGTTCAAGTCGAGATAGAACCTAGCCTTTATAATTATAAGTTTTTATATGTCGCACTTAAATTATAAAACAGTCACGATTTAAACTAACGAGAGGAGATGAAAAAGTATAACGAGGCTCGCGAATAATGTATCTAGAGCGCGTTGGTGGGCTGCAGCCGACCGTTGTGCGCAGTATATACAATCGACCTCAAAGTTACTGCGCCGCATATTTTATCATTATTAAAAACCATTAATCCTAAAATAGAATTTCCAAAAATTATTACTTGCTTAAGGTCGCTCTTTTGATGATTCTATAGAATCATCTATAGTTAAAAACTTCCAATTGGACGTAGTTTTTTAAATTTTGTTGGCCCTAATCTTCAGCACTTCTACAGCGTCTCTATTTCACGTTAATCTCACTTCCAACTATATCATAACATAAATAATTATTTCATGTTTGATAGTGGATTTCGTTTCCATTTAATTGATTCGATGATTCGACCCATCTGGTTTACTATCTCCGACAACCTTAACTATTACATGTACAACTGAGTCGTTTTATGGTATTTCTTAATGACTTGTAAAACTATTTCGTATAGACGTTATTTATTTCGTAGACATTCATTACACTTATCGTGTATTCATTTTCTAGTATACCTACTACATAAGTCAGTTTTCCGTTAGATTAATTGTTTATGCGTTGTTGCTGATCGATATACACCCAGATTTGTCTTAAATCATCACGAGAAAAGGCTTTCGAAATGTATGCGACACATAAATATGTACAGTGTGGAATAATGATAGTAAATTATCGCAGTGTCGAGTCATGTAATTGTACTGCAATCGATGCGTTGCGATGCGACCTCCATAACAGTAAACTATCCTTCTTGTCGGTGAAGTGTGGCGAAATAGAAAATATTTTAGCATCTCTAATGTGCATCGAGATATATCGCTTTAATCACGACGGTTTTACAATTTGATCTATCCGCAGCTTCGAGATTATGAAATACTCTTAACTTAAATGTGAAATATTATTAGAAATTTTAGGGTATGTTTGCATTTGTTGTTTAGTCAAATTCCTGTAATATTTATCTTCAAGACGAATCATTTTCCTTCATCAGTGTTCCATTCACACGTAGAAAGCACTTGTCTGAACAAAATAATTTTGTTTCCGAACAACAATCTCGCAGATGGAACGTTCTTTCAAGACAATTCAAAATCACTCTGTTTTACATTAGACTTTGTATTGTTGAAAGCGCAATGAAATGTGTCGTAATAGCCGCTACAAACGCTTCTACGAATGCTATCATTTTCAGGCGCGTGCTCTAAACGCTCAACTTGTTTGTATAATACCCCATGAATATGAATTAAATGTAGATTATGTTGCAAGAAATTGCATTTTGTCACTATACTCGCGACAATGTCCCATTTGGATGTAACTGTCGTCCACGCTGCTTGCTAAGTAATTTAGTTAGTTCTCTAGTCTATTAGAATGAAGAAGCAAGCTTTATACTACGTGACTGCTAAACGATGTAAGATGACTAGTAAATTCCATCTTTGTTATTCGTCTACATCGACAATTCCAATTAAGTCGCCCGAGGCAATATCAACTATAGACACAACACTAGATGTTGTTTTAGATCGACCAAATTCCTATTCCACATAACTATGCTAATGAATGAAACTCACTTAGTGCATTCGTTTAAGATGCCTCGAGGGGTTTTGTTAGTAGTGTCTAAAACTGACAGTGTTAATTTGATATTTTGATGAAGATTGCATTCAAGCCTGATAAAAATTGTGCTTTAAAATATTCGAAGATAGAAATAAATGAAAAATAAAGCTGCGAAAATTGCATGGCCCGCCATGTCCTTGTCGTGGTTATCGTCGGAGCTGGTTCAGATTGTTATGAGACGCAAGCGACCATGATTAGTAATGCATGATGCTCGGTCTTCGTGTCGCTCTCTCTATTGTGAAGTGCATGACGTTTCACAATCTTTTGTATATACCACGCCAGAGCCCATCATTCTTTCGTTGTAGACCACAGTTGAACTTTTTGTACGGTTTTTCTTATCTATCCCGCATTGTGTTGGTTCTCGAGCATTAACTAATGTCCCCTGTCTGTCAGATGATATCGGGCTCTCGTTAGTGGCATTGTGGCACCCACGCCGGGCCCTTCGCGCGGACCTAATGGACCACTGACGGGATTACCTGTGCGCTCTACGATCAAACGTTTACCTGGACTACCATGATGATTTATATGCAACAAATTTTGCTTACGATAAATAATTTAATCTTATAGGAAGTGTTTTCAAAATCTTCCTTTTCAAGGTATTGCAGACTATGATTCACCGGTGTCAAAACATCTGATTTGCGTAGGTGTGCGACAGGACACGAAATCACAAGATCGTGTGAACAGCGATATACTGAGAAGACTAGAGGAGATGTATCGGCATCACGCGCTCCTGATTGTATCACACTTCGCATTCCGACCTCAACTTATCATTGATCTTTACTGGTCTAATAGAAAATATCAAGAAAATAATAATAATCTTGTTAAAGCCCGCTTTTGGTTGTTTGTTGCTCTTTTTTTTTGTTAAGAAATCGCTCTCACTCTTTAAATTCGAACGCGAAAATGTTGTGATTGTCTCGTGCGCGCTCTCGCGAGCACGTTATCTAATACACTTCCCACAATGGATCAGAGCGCTGAGCACTCCGATACAATGCTTCCGTCGGCTTCGGTTCCGCTCTCGTAAATTAGGTAAGTGGTGCATTTGACGAAACTTCACTTTTTCACCGCCCTACTTTACCCCGCTGCGCGATGTTGAATTTACCAATCTATAATTTGTTTGCTGCCGATTAGCAACGCATTTATCCATAAAAGTTGATTTGCACGCTGTCTCGAGGGTCCATTAGAGAGCTGTCGATTCGCGACGGGAATTCATGCGATCTTTTCGCACGACAATCGGGAGCGAGACGCTACAACTGGAGCGACTAATATTCAAATGGACTGGTTTTAGATCATCTAATACCTGTTGCTTGGATCGACGGCGTAGTTCTGCATGTAGTACTAGTTTCTACTTCATTTATATAAATCCTATCTTAAAATACACGATGCTTATTTTTCATTACAGCATAAGACGCTAAAATATTTTTTAGGTATATGATAAAAGGATACAGGTATAAAATTAGCAACAGCTACCGGCGTTTGCTTCGGTGTGAGTATGTAGGTCGATCTAACTCACCGCTACACTTTCGTTGACGATATGCAAATCAGAGCGTGAGCCTAGAAATCAGTCGGCGCCTACGCTATAAAATTGTTTGGAAACTGCCTAATCGTCTCCTCGTTTTGCAGGCGGTTGCACTTGGTTTCTGCATTATTGTTGTCATTACAGTCATTACTATCCGGTAATTGTCGGATTCACCGCGACTGCTTTCACCTCAATTCGAACAATTTCCCCTGCGTCAGAATCTGCCGGGTCCTGCTCTACCCTGTGGCATTAAGTGCTCATATTGCAATACAGTCGCAGCATTCACTCAGTAATGTGTGGGAAATGGGCGTTCCAGCTTTTTTTAATTGCCTTGTGTTGGCTGTGTGGTATGTTATTATTACGGAGCGTAATGCAACACAGGCCACAAAAGTAAGGCGCCTAGCTGTCTCCGGACAATTTCGTTGTTAATTATCTTCCATCGGCTGGCTGGGTGCTCGCTGGCACGTCTGGCCTGTAACTGCTGCCACGAAAGTAGGCAATGAGTGTGTGGTAGTAGATGCACGTCAACTATTCTCCGAAGGTATTTTCGATGCACAGCTGTTGCGGGTCGACGACCTATCTACGGATTGCCCACCGCTTCATTTTGTTTGTTTATGCCTCTATTTCTAGAATAGACGTTCCATGAAATAATTAACGAAAGGGCGTTGGGCTTCGTTGCAGACTGGATTTGATTCTACTATTATACTATACTAACATCAGTTGATTCAAGTTGAACATGTTAAATTTTAGGCAGAATCTCATATTTGAATTTGTCGTTGAATTACAATTGTGAGACATATCCCGAAGACAATCCGATTCGGGATTTGCCGTGAATATCCGGTTCAGCCTCATTTGCTGGTTCGGTGTTCACGTCTGCGACGAATCCGGCACCGCATTTGACACACTCACTAATTAACTTAACTTTACTTACGAACTCAGTTTTTATTATATTTCTTTGGCTCATAAAACGAGGTCAAGCGGGCTTTAGATAAGAAAACTGTCGCTTAATGAAATGAATATTTATGAGGCATTATGGAGAGTCTTTGAAGAATTTCGTTTGCATTAAACCAATATAATCTTTCGCTTTTATAACTTCTTAAAGATATATTTAATCTTCTTTATTAATTATTCATGTTACTTATTTGAAACAATGAGGCCTGACCTTGATCGAGGATTGTCAAATGATAGGTCTCATGTTGTAATTCAAATTCAAGTGACGGAGAACATCGTGAGGAAACTTGCATGTTTAAGAGTTTTTCTAGACAGCATGCGAAGTCTTCAAATCTTCGCAAGCCCAGCGTGGTGGACTATAGCCTAAACTCTTTTATTATTGGAGGAAACTTGCTCTGCACTGGAAAAGTAAAAGTGTTGATAATTATGGTGAAGTTTTATTAATTTCTGCCCTTCATCTTATTCGATTGCAACAACTTTTTCTATACCTACTAAACTCGTCTATTTTATGACAAGAATAAGCAGTTCGCATACGTTTACGCTCATTGATATTCTCACCGTCTACATTCTCAACCTGAGCACTATAAGCGGTGTGTTCATTACAATATTAGTGAATTCACCTCACCCGTTATTTAAGGCCTAGATGGCAAAGCAGCTGGAAAGGTGCATTATCTGGTATTTGGCACAATACCGCTGTTCCATTGTAAAATAACATTCTCTCTTGATGAGTCTATTATGTAGACATGAAATTGTGCTTTGCTACTTGCATCCCTGCATTACATGTCTACCGTAATGTTTCTGTGTCGTGATAGACAACTGTGCATTGGTACTGCGGCATTTTCGATAGGTCTTTCAGTATCGATATCGTCGTATCTAGGACATCGCTTATCGATTATCGATCATCGATTATCTTGTAATTGTTTCATGGAATTAAAAATTCACTTCTAGACTTCGAATTAATTCTTCTATGTAAAGAATTTTATGTTTTTATAAGTAGTTTTTTCATATGCTATTTACATTTTAAATGATACATCATTTTGAATTAGGTACACTTGTTTTACAAAAGAACCATCACCATTATGTACTGTAATAAACATTAATAGAGATATGGATACACAACTCCAATTAATTTTTGCTTAAAGTATTCTAGCTGAATTTATTACAGTGCTTAATTTTCATAGTATGGACTATTTAACTCATAATTAATTCGTATAATGTGAGTCGTTACATCGTTAAGGTGTGGTCATACTAATGTAGCGTCGATCAGGAACTGACGGAACGTAAATGAACGTTTACTTGTAACAATAGTATTTAGATAAAGGTGATCACATGATTTAATTATATAGGTCTGCGCCAGTGTCTTATTCTTTTTTTCATGTTCTTCTTCATCTTTTGTATCCCCCTGCTAGGCAAAGGCATCACCTACCTTCGTCCAGGATCGTCTATCCTCGATCGATTTATGTCACGGATCGCAGAAAGCGAAATTCCCTCTTATCGAGAGGAAGCCCACCAGTGGGAATATTATAGACCAATTATGCCTAGAAATACCTGTGCGCTAAGTTAAATCATAATCATCATCAGCCCATTACAATGTCCCACTGCTGGGCACGGGTCCACCGCGACCGAAATAATATAATATTGGTCATAAATAACAAATATTATAGTTGCACAAAAATCCAATCACTGTCCTCGAAAGACTAGAATGTTCTTATAATTCTTATATTTATAAGAGGCAAAATATTGCTAAGGCTCTAGGTCCAGATCTATGTTAGTTTAATCTGAAGGCATCTTTAGAAGCTTGCTGGGTCTGACTCATCGGTAACGACGACTTGTTCGTGACGTGAAATGGTAACCTGTAATTTAGACTAAGATTTACGAGGCGACTCTTGCTGTGATTATAGTAATTCTGAAGTGTGCGGCTGCCAAAATTAAGAGGTTACATCGCGCAATGATAAGTAGTACCTACACATAATATTAAATGTGTTTAAATTTTCCCCTTACGTCTCGTCTTTTTAGGATTCTGTAATGGTATGATAGTAATCTGCATTTTATTTAGCACTATTTACACAAAACTCTAATGACTTACAGTCTAGTGGTTCGTATAATTAATTGATATTTAGTACTACCGTTATCGGTCCAAAAATTTCATCGCAACGACCCATTATTATAAACTTTTCGAACACTTAATCCTGGAAATTGTTACCTACGTATGTTAATATGTTAGTGACATGGCTGACATTTTCCTGGTATAATCTCAAGTCGCATCTTACGACTCTTGAAACCACACAACACATAGCTGCTTTTATCTATGCCTTATTATCTAGGAAATATAGGTAAGTACTACTTAACTATGTGAAGAACCTTCTGAAGTGTTTAGATTTCCTTGTTAAATATTATATGAAAACAGTAATCTTGAATTAGCAAGGTTAAGCTTCGTTTGCCGCGAATAGTCTGGATGGGTGACCATTCTTAACACTACGTGACCCCTTCGTGTCTCGGAGAACAGGTAAAGCCGTCGATCCCGGTTGTCATACGAACACCCATGTCATTCATTGCCAGCCCAAAAGGCCTGACAACCTGTCTACCTATACTTAGGATATCGGCAAGTTCAAGGTTTAAAGTCAAATTGTTTTTATTTCAAATAAACTTTAACAAGAGTTAATGAAACGTCATTGACTCTAAGGACTCTAAAGACAGAAGGACTGCATTTCAACTGCAAATTGCAGTTCGGATGCAGTTTGAATGCAGTTGACACGACTGCAATAGAACTGCAAACCAAACGTACAGTTCGATTGCAGTTCAATTGCAGTCGGCGTGCAATCGTGTGACCTGTGACTAGCTCTATTGCAGTTGTGTCAACTGCATTCAAACTGCATCCGAACTGCAATTTTCAGTTGGAATGTAGTTGAAATTCAGTCCGTCTGTCTAGAGCCTAAGTGCACGGTTCCTAAAAGTGGACTCTATTGAGGAGAATCCGGCAAAAACTCCATGGACATTTTTTAAAAATAAAAGACCGAGACCTGCAATTTGGGTGTCTTTAAGACGAGAGTGAATAGGTTTCTTCTAAGCAAGTGCGCTCCATCGTAGACCACATCGTTGCTTAAAATCAGATGAGTCTTGGTCAAGCGCAAGCCTATCAATGATAACAAAAATAATTTACATTATTAACTGGTACAATATGGCGATAACAGCATGTGAGGACATTAGAGGTTAACGTCATAATTAGCCTAAAGTCGGGATTAAATTAAGGTAAGGTTAAAGTAAGGTAATTAAAGTAAGGTTCCCAACACCTTCGTTCGCCGAGCACCTCCGTTGAGGTCTGATGGCATTAAAGTAGCTTCTTATAAAATACTAATACTCAGACGCATCTTGTAAGACTGGAAGTTGACCCCAGCATAGTTGGGAAAAGATTAGGACGATTATAATCTTGAAAGACGCAAAAAAACGTATCACAGAAACAGGTAGTTGTTTCTAAGCACTTAACTGCTATCTGATTGCGTTGTCTAACTGGCTTACTGAATTAAATTTACAGCCAAAAAACGCTCCAAGCAATAATTAAAATCATCAGAACCCATAAGCAAATTCCCATAGAATCGACTCGCAAGTTTTTTCTACACTGCTTACGTTTATAGATTGAAGTCGTCACGTTTTTTGTTACATCATAAAAACATAACCGTTCACGGTGCTCGCCTAAAATTGTATTTAATCATAAGCTTTCAAATCGCCTTTCAATTTGAATTGCCAGCGATTTTGCATGTTTAATACTTTTTCTGCGAACTATTACCATGAGTTCTCTCTCATCACGAGTTGAGCCAGTGTGTACCTCCAAGTTTTTTTCCGTGAGCGGCTGATTTGACCATAAATGGTGTTATTTCCTGCCTACACCTGCTCCAATGGTCATTCCTTGGCAACCGGCGCGTCGTTGCTCGCAATCAATGCTTCACGATTAATAGCTAGTAGCAAAAACGTCGGTTAAGCTTCCTCAATAGATTATTTTTTTACCGACAAATGTCCTTTCGACCGATTTCGGAATACATATATTTCAAAACAAAAACGACACAAAAAGGGACAGAATGTTTGGAAACTATAAGTATTTTCTATTCTTTATGATTTGCTGATCAATATTTTATAACCATACTTACTTATTATTTGATATAAGAATTTTGTAACGTCAGCCCACTTTAATCGGTATAACGTCGGCGTAGTTGGAGAACTAAATATGTACTTAACTAAAATTTCATAGTTTAGAGAAAATTGCGACTTACTGGATTTTTGTAATGGTTTTTGTATAATTCATAAATGAGAGAAAATGTCCAAATGCCAATTGCCTCTCATTCCGTCATCTCATACAAAAACATTAAAAAACAGAATCTAAATTTTCACCAAACTAGAAAATTTTAGTTATTTAGTTCCTACACTTACGCTGACGATATTTTGTCACGTTAATAACTAGATGACAGTAAACAGAACCGCGTATAAATAGATTTTAACATCAGGACACTGACCTACGATTTACGTATATTTCTTGAAACAACACTGAACGTTTGTTTTTAAATAAATGTGAATGTCCCACCCGAACGTTACCTTCCATTCCCATTTGTTAAGATCAAAAGTTCAAATCGCTTTGCCAACGAACTCTGTTCTCGTCTTATAAACGACAAGTCAAATACTGTACATGAGTTCCAACCGAAGCTGAACTTTTCAAGTCAACGCACTGAAGCATTTCTTGCCAGAGTTAGTTATCGTACGACAATGAACCCTCGTCACATCTTGTACACGATAGTGTTAATACCGACGTCTTTACTGTCGCTAGTGACGTGCCTAAATCCCTCGACAGTACCACTTTATTACGATTAGCGCGTTACCCTCACCGCTGGACGTTTTATCGATTTTTAATGGATGGTAAACGTGACACTTAGTTACATTACACCCACTCGCAGTTTCACTGAAGAGAAATTACTTCGTGAGATCCATATTTTATGCTGATCGGTGTATTGACTTCTTCATGTAGTTGTTTACGTCGTACTTTATCAGCGTTAGGTACTTAATATAAGTTTGCAGTTTTTTACTTTTCTACAGTACCTACATACAAGGTTTTTTTGGCGACTGTATAGTAATGGGTTTTTCAACTTCAATTTGCAAGTCTATCATCTCTTATAATGATAGTAGAGTTTACTTGTAAGGAATTAATGAGGCTAAATTGAATTTATAGCTCATAAAATTCCATTAATACCTAGGTATACGTGCTCATACGTATATAAAGGGCAATGACAAGATTTTGTTTTGTCCAAACTGATAAACAATGTACACAACAAACCTAGCAAATGTTTACCGTGCTGTCACAATAATGATGTCACATATCTAATGTAGAGTGTCTACTTGTACAGATAACGAGAACTTTGAGGTTATTCACCTTTGACGAGGCTCATTGTACTAGTTGGAGCATCGCATGACAAAATACAATGTGTATGTTCAGCGCTGCGCCTAATTTGAAAGCCAAAAGTACAAAGTACACGTACAGTTCGCGAACAGTTCACGGACTATTGCTTTGTGAACGTTCCGATATATTTACGAGTTGAAAATGTTGATACACGCTCCACAGTTAAGGCAAAGAGCCCACATTCGTTGGCAAGCTCCTTCCACCATATAAATATTCAAAGTAGGAGATTTATTGCTGCGACATGATGTGGTTCAGATCCCACAGATACTAACAGACGACTGTGTTGGTAATTTTAGACTTAAAAAACAAGAAAACAACGCGACAGTCGTAATAAATGATGATTGGTAGTTGTCTGTCAAGAGGATAGTATAACAGAAACAAGATGTTTAGTTTAACTAATGTGTGAAAGGTAACTCCTGAGCACGATATAAATGGCGGGACTATAACTTGGCGTCTAAAAGGTTGAGGCCCGATCTTACTTCTTAAGGATTTAATTAAGCAAGTTCTTGTGAAACGCCTACGGCACAAATGTTGTGTATAGTATCAGAGTAATCTCGAATATCCATTAATTGCAAAAGTTAATTTAGCGCCGCTCTTTAGAAACTTTCTCACGCAAATTGGGCGTAGGTGGACGTTTTCTAAATATTTCACAGCGCTGCAACGACTTCGGAATAAGTACTTATTGGTTATTTTCTATCCGACACATGAAGGGTTCATGAAACCAGCAATCTCGAAATGCGATATAGCTACTGCAACAGTGCAACTTTTTATAGAAATACAGATGTCACTCATACATAAGGCTGGTATTGGGTAAGGTTCGTAAAGCGTTAATCACGACAGATTTTGGAAAAATACAATCATAAGTGCAAGCAAATAAATGTGATTTTATATCCTAAGCAATAAATACAATCATGCATATGTTGCAAATGCATTGCTACTCTCTCTCATGAAATGTTCTTGTATCAAACTAGTACCTAACGAATGACAGCATTCGTATCGCGGCGGAGCTGCAGATTTGATTCCCGCATAAATCAATAGTTCGACCTAAATCCGGGTTCGACTATTTATCATTGTATAAATCCTCCTATGATACAAAATCAATCCTAGCGTACACCAATTCAATAATCTTTTACACGACTGGCCACTTATTCGGGTCGTTAAATTTCCACTGTGAAATGTGTCGAACGGAATCCTCATAATTCATTCAAAATACGGTCAACGATCTTACTGAATGAAAAAAAAGGGAGCAAATAAACATCTTTTTGAATACGGCACCGAAAAGAATATGGCTAGTCGTTTGAATAACAAATTCAGTTTCCAAATTTACGGTTCCGATCATAATACAGTGTTATAACAAAGAAGCTCCGAGTTTCAATCCCGGATTTGTTCAAAAACCTATCCCGTATTTGCAGTCAGCTCACGACTTCACTTTCACTAGCGAACTATCAATCTCGACTGTCACGCTTAAAAAATACATTGCTTACTTTTATACTAACTTCGTGTAAAGGGACTCCGTTTTATTCTCTTGTGATATTCGCTATCTGAAGGATTTGCTTGGAATGTGTTTAAATAAGGTTTTATTCGTTCAATAGCTGAATAGAAATAGGCTTCTTAACGGACAATATGTGGATTTTGTAATGAAATTCTGATCTATTTTCATTTTAGAGAAAATAAACATATATCTTTTTGAAACTTTTTCTACAATCATCGTTTAAAGATAATGACATCTTGACATACAATAATATGTGTATCACATGCACCAGCAACTACATGCAAATTAGTTTATGAGAATTTAAACCATAGTAGAAACAGAATCTAAATCACTATAGGTAATATCCTAGACACTATTAATCGGGCTGTCATTAAAGTGTCAGTATTCGACAATGTACTGCTATGGCGACTGAACTAGACAATAACAGGTCTCAGTCAAACTTATACTTAACGATAATTCATCAGTCTAGCCATTCATTGTCTCGTCTTTCTATGTCAAACGGCAAGTGTCAAAAGTACTGTCATAGATAGATGCCCGGCTAATTCCGCAAACCGTACTAAAACATACTTACCATACCATCACGCCTGTATTCCTCGAAAGGTTAGGCATAGGTGTACTAATGTACATCCATACTTCGCCGGTGTGTTAAGGTCCCATGTAATAGGGGGCGAGCCTATTGCCATTAACCGGGCACAAATCCAAACTCCGAGCTGCTACTGAGAATTTAATAGAAAACTCAATAACAGAGCCTTCAGAACACTCAGAACCTTTAGCGAAGCAGTCGCGCTTGGGACCACAAATCTAACGAGGCAGATACACCGTACTACTTATAATAATGATATACTATCACCTTGCATCACGGAAGGCGAAAGGTTAAACCGTTCCACAAATCCAATCTTTCTTTCACTGAGAATTTCATTAAAAAAGACTCCCTCAATTCAGGATCTCACGTTCAGCAGGCATGCTTGGGATGACTAAAATCTTAATAATTATTCAAACAGTAACATTAGTTGATTCGCATCTTGAAGTCGGCTTTAGTATTTTGTAGAAACACAACACATTTCTCCTCCAATCTTAATATCATATCTTTCAAACGATATGTTCTCTATTACACTAGGTATTATTAAAAGGTTCTTGGCCTGCCATTGTTTACAGCCAATTAATTATCATGTATCTTGTTAAAATAATTGAATCGAGCGTGGCTATATATATATACAAAGACAGTATCGCGTCTATATTTGGTATTTTAATTACTTTGCACTATTACATAGACAAAACAATTACTTAACCTGGCAAGCGGTACAGTTCCTCTTTTGAGCACATAACAATAGATTTTGCATTGTGTCTACAATCTGCCGCTTGACAGGTTAAAAGGTTTACGAGAGGTAAAGGTTTACGCCCGTGGGGGTTCATATTGAGAATTTGATTTCGACTTTAGTCTGTGTTGCTCTGTGACTCCATTTGTTAGGCAGAAAGATTGTTAATTTATAATAAACACGTGACAGGGGATTTAAGCTGGGGAATTAGTTCATAGATTATTTACAGTTGTGGTCTTTCTTTTATTTGTATTTTAGCATAGTATTATATTTTTTTTCTAATACGAATAAATATTATTATTCGAATAAATTATTTGTTCTTATGTCGTAGCTGCTACGAAGTGCTACGATGCTACGAATTTTAGAACATGAGCTTTAAAAACTTACCTTATTGTGTTCTACATAGGGAAAATACTATCTGAAATGAATCTTATTACGGGTTGCGAAGGTTAATGTTCAGTTATAAATTAGATATCCTTCTCCCAGTTTTCGTAGTACAGAACCTAATAGAACCTATAAAGATAATAATTGCTCATTACTTGTATCCGTATTACTCTGGGAATCAGAACCTAAAACAGTATTAGTTCCTTATCTTCCATTTAAATGGTTCTTGTAGGCCGAATGTAATTAAAACGATACATAATCAGAGATCACGTACCACAACGCACCCATTGATTTTCATCATTAATGCATTTAAACAATTAAGCCGGAACTAATTAAATATGTGCCTCAGTTTTTATAATGAGTTTTTAGGAATGCGCTGTAATTTAATCATCTAATGAGATGGCTTTTAAACAAATTTTAAAATGAAGGTCTGTACTTAATTTGAATATTTTTATACGTGACGCGATATCTTCGTAATTGTGCGCCGATTTCGATAAAGGTTTTTTTTTATTCGATGGTTTTAAAGGCATCAATTTTAAATAAAAATAAAATATTACACAGTTAGGTTAGTTATAATCTTCTCATGGAAAATGTCTAAAAAATACAAAAATATATTACACAGTTTCTAAACGTTTGCTTATATATACAGATTCGATACATTCCATAACAAGATGTACAGGAAAACTGGTTACCAATTAGCCGTTCAACTACCAATAAATCAAATTGCATAAGCACAGTTGACGCATCCGACACTTTCCCGGCTCACGCAGCGACCTCTGTCACAGGGTGGTGAACTATTGCACTGCGGTATATTCTGCAGCCCAGAGCCTCTCACGCAGACTCGCCGCAGTTCAACGCACTTATGTTATCTCTGACGCGGACTAAGTAATTGCAACGTTTTTATGATAGCGCGGTACAGTCGTGAAGTTATGCTTTTCCTACTGTAGCTGGAACGTTTAGCGTAAATGTGTCAGCGTTATGTGAAATCAGTGTGCCTGTTTTTATAGATAATTGGAACATAACAGTACAATGCTAAAGACTTCAAGCGTATACTGATTTATATCAGTTCACGTTTATGATGTTTTATATTGCTGTAACTGACGTCACCATGATAAACTGTTCAAAAAGTCATTTCAACCCGAAGTTAATATAATTTCGCGATACTCCGAACAAACTTTTTAGAGATAGATATTTAATTTGATGATGACGGTACCAACAATGCAAGTCAATCGTCAAATCATACATAATAATTTGAACGTTTTAACAAAAGTAACTTTTTCATACGACTAACAAGTACACTGGACTAAGTAATAAATCTAAAAAACTATAATTTGCTGCTTCAACGAGTACGTTCGACGTCTTTTACCTACCTGTATTTTGTAATGATTGCAAAGCAGACGGACAAAAACAACAATAGTTAGTCATTTCGGACATATGGACTATATGATTTATTAGGTGTTGAATAAGCAGCTTATAGGTCAACACCTGCAGAATGCAGGTCCCTGTCATATGAAACCATAAATAAAACTTTTCGTTCAATGACTTTGTTAGTGGAAGCCATGGGCTGTTACTGAAGATAAAGGCGGAATACTTAACACTTTCTCTTTCCTATCAATGTTCGTCAAGCAAAATAAAAATTTCAGTCTTAAGCTTCAGGATTGACAACTCTTTATTCTTAAAATAATCATCTGATATTATAAAAAGGTATAATTTGTTGTAAGTTTATATATAAGGGCTAATCTCGGAATTAATGATGAAAATTCTTTCATCGACAAATAAATTAAATTATCCCTTAGTGACTAAAGCTTTTATAGTGATTAAATCCACGCGGCCTAAGTTGCCTGCGAAAGCTAATTGACAAAAAAGTGACAACTGGACACGTCAGTTGACGAATAGATACAGAATGAATTGCTAAAACATTATTAACCAGCGGATAGCAACGCAAATGCGACACGGTAATTAAATAAGTAGGTATATGAATTAGTAACGGAAGCTGAGCGTGGCAAGTTTGGTTGATTAAACGTCACCACCCGTCGTCGATGGTGAAAGGTTACGCTGTTAAGAGTTCACTGTTTATCGTCACCTTTGTACTCTGTCGCCTGTGAAATTGTTCACAAACTAGCGCTCTGCGTCCTGGACACGATTAGACTACGTTCATTAACGAGAGACAACGCGAATAGGCGATGATAAGACAGGCGACAGGGTTCTTTCTATATTGGGCAGACATCAAAGTCTCTCAGTCTGAGGTAAATTTAGAAATCAGTTGACTCCTTCCCTTCCACTGCATAATTCTCCTACATGATTCTCTAACCCTTGTCCCAAGACACTTAGGGCCGGTGCAGTATATTTTTTCACCATCGAAAAGCTATATCTTTGTGTCAAGAACATAACATACCATCACTATATTCCCCGAAGGGCTAGGTTAGGTGTAGGTACGCCCATAGCTCGCCAGTGTGTTTTTAAGTCCTATGTAATTGTCTGAAACAATTACTAAATAGGAGTCCAGTTCGTCCCGCCATCGCCGCCTGGACCTCTGGTATCTTCTAACGCCCATATTACATAGGACTTAAAAACACACTGGCGAGCTATGGGCGTACCTACACCGGGGCGGGACGAACTGGACTCCTATTTAGTAATTGTCTGAAACAATTACTAAATAGGAGTCCAGTTCGTCCCGCCATCGCCGCCTGGACCTCTGGTATCTTCTAACGCCCATATTACATAGGACTTAAAAACACACATAGCTTTGAACCGTGAGGAATGGAGGGAGGGTTGGGAGGCCTTTGCCTTGCAGTGGGACCAAACGGGTTGAAAAAAAAAGAAACGTAATAGGGGCGAGTCTATAAACGGGCACAAACTCAAAGCTGCTACATCAGCAAAACGTAATTCGCCGTATATCCAACCATTCATCCAGTCTAGTCCCCGTTATCTACTATGTTTCTATTGTTAAACACTTAAATTAACATGTACGTGAAACTATTGAAATTATAAAGGGAAGACGTTGACCAGACAGTACAGGACTGGCACGTATCTATCAGCAGAACTGTAATTAAGTTAAAAGCTTGTAAATGCAACAAATACCAGTAACAGCCTATAAATATCACAGTAATGTGTTAAGCGGGCTTCCGTTTGCATTATCGCTTCAACAAGGCAGAAAAAAGACTCGTAGACATTTACAACAACGCTTGTAACAAGTTCAGATAACATGCGGTGATATGCTTTGTAGAGTAAAAACTACCAACCCGCTTGTCTAAGCTTCCTTATACGCTTTGTTTGCTTACTGTTTAATAGTTTTGTACTACTGAAACAGTTTGTATAACTAAACATGCGGATGTTTCAGAAAAATGATCTTAGATGTATTTCATAACTACTAAAATGTTTGTTTGTCATTTGACATCTTAACATTCATCATATTTACAAACATACACGGGCAATGAGGTGTTGCTGTTTAGCTCTGTAAACATACCATCATGCCTATATTCCCCCGAAGCGTTAGGAGAGGTGTTATACACCCACACTTCACCGGTATGTTTAGGTTCTATGTAATAGGGGGCGAACCTATTGCCTTTAACCGGGCACAAATTCAGACTGACTCCGAGCTGCTACAGATAATTTCATAGAAATACTCAATAGCCCTTTGCTCAACCTGGCGTAACAGTCGCGCTTGGGACCACTAGACTAATGAGGCATTCAAATATACATAGTCATATATACTCTGTAAACTAGCATAGAAATTCGATCACTGGGCACTTTCGCGGGGATACAATCATATTAGCTCATAAAACATACCTCACCCGTTCACTTTCACCTTTCGTGTTCACGACCGGGCATGGTTCACGATCGTCACAAAGACTCCTTAGCTACCGGTATTCGACGAAACGGGAAAGTTTTCAATTGACCTTTACATACATATCATTAGCACTACTCTCACTCTTTATTACTGGCCTTTGCCATGTCACACTTGTTCATGGTACCACCTAAAGTGTAATTATATTCGCGGTAATGTTGGCAGAAGTGGGACAATGTCTCTATGCGGTATAAACATGCCACTCACTCGGACATTACAGCTTATTTAGATTCTAATTACCCCGCAACCTTTAACGACGGTAAAAGTTACTAGAGTATATTTTAACAGCTTTTGCCTTCAACATTGCTGTATTGTTGTTATTTTCTCTTGTATTAAAGTACCCTTCTTGCCTTTCAAAATCTATGTGAAAGCGATCCCGATCGTTTAATAAACCAATGTTTATCGCCTGTTCATGTATTTTTTTTGTTATTCTTAACACTACATAATTGTACTATCTTTACTATAATAATGTTATAAAGAGGTAAAGTTTGTGAAGTTGTTGGATTAATCTCTGGATCTACTGAACCAATTTTGAAAATTCTTCAACCAATAGAAAGCCACGTTACTTGTGAGTGTGTGGCTATGTTGTCCAACGAAGTGGGCAAGGGTCAGCGATACGTTATCTTCACAAGTCCTTTTCGTTCCTGTTTGTTTTAACTTTGCTTTTTAAAAGGCATCAATATTTTAATCATATTTATAAACCAGTGTTTCACAATGTATGTATGCTGGCGTGATTCAAAATATGTACTAGGACCTGTAACAACTTTCATATCGAGTTATCTCTAGTGATCTTTTGATCTGTTGCAAAATTGGTGAGCAATAACATGAGTCATGTGGTTTCTCCTGCGGATAGCTCTTGAGAGCTTTATGTATTTCGATTTATCTGCCTTTAAATAACTTGAAGTAGATGAGTGGTTGCACAACGTTAGTAAAGGGAATCGACAAACTTTAATTGTATACCTACATTAAATAAAATGTGCTTTAAAAATTAAGAGTTTATTTGGTATGTGCGTGGGCGACGCAGTGAAAGCTTATTTGCAATCAAAATTGTTAGCATATTTTTTTTAATGGTTGGTCTTCGTCGTACATACCTGCATAATATTGCACTTGCATTTTATCACACTCCAAATACATTTACACAGCAAAATATGTAAGTACATCAGTATAAACTTACCTCGTCGGAACAAAATCAATATCTCAAAAAACTTCTCGAATCGGTATACAAGACAAGTGTTCACACCGCTTTCTATCCGTCATCATTATTCAAACTGTCATTTACAACTCATTTTATTGCCATTCATACAATACTTCAACAATAGCTAACGAGACTTGATGAAGTAAAAGTTGCAAATGCATACTAATGCCTCATTGTTACTTTCTACATAGTTGTTATAACGTATCGCCGACATAAAATATGATTGGAGGTCGAAGTAGTCGTAGGTCCCGCCAGTGAACGGAAAGTAAAGATAATTGTTTCTATATTTGCTTTCAAATTACAAAAGTTGTCGTGCAAAGTACATATGTTTGCAGAGTTCTTCACGAAAACATTAGTGTAACTGCACATTAGGCACGATTTGTGTGTTTATCGGCTGTAATGTTCTTTATAATGCACGCTTTAGTACTACTGTGCTAGTTTTCAGTTTCAACCGTTGTACTTAATTCTCTAAGTTGGTCATGGTTTTATTGCATTTTTATGTGCCATTACTTACTGTTCTATTAAATTTAAATGCGGCCATTTGTTAATATTGTGCTGATTTTTAAAAAGGTTCTTATAAAACAAATAAATTGATTATTTCTCTACCACAAAAAGCACTTACGTTAGATGATACATCGATGTTTCCTTTTAAATGTGGAGCGATATGCAAATAAGAGTATACAAATTGAATGGATGGCTTCAACGTGGACATATTGGCCTCCAGATAACGCGAGGTACGCAGGCGATATTTGGTCGACGGCTGTTTGCCGTGGCGTGTGTGATAGCGATCTGACTGAACGACCGAGCAATTGCCTTGTTTGTCGTGCCGGCGACGCGGCGCAGCCGATGATACTACGGTATGTTGATACCAGCCGGATTGGAGGCGGCAATTAGTTTATGACGATTTATTTCATACGCACCTGCACCACTTGACCACTCCTGGCAATTATATCCGATATCATGATAACTACGACACCATCTGTCACTAAATATATGAAGACTGTTTTTTAACTCACGATGATTGCCAACAATATTATCCACAATTTATATACATTTCCTTCGGTTTTTACGTCGTAAACCGCATTAATACAATTAAGGCTCCCCACTTTCATAATCTTTATAGTATTCGGTACGATACTGGAACAATTTATTGTAAAGCTCGCTTAAATTCCGAAAGTTTATATTATGCTAATTCTTAAATAACTTGTCCATAACTGTTATTCAAATGCTGTTACGAATACGAAGATAAGAATTCGCTCATGCGTCCTGGACGTGAATGTATGCAGTTCTAAATTATTCTCGTTTGTACCCACAGTATATTAGTCACTGAGCATGTAGTAGATGGCTAGATTCTTAACTCCAAGGAGGTCCGGTACAGTGTGTAATACACAGTCGGGCGAACCATCGCAGCTGGAATGACATGACTGAGCCGTTTTAGAGCTGGCCCTACAAACACGGATACATTGACGTCGCCATTTGTGACATTTTGATGGTAGATTGTTCTGTTTACATACGAAAGCCTACGGCCACCTTCTAGAAACTTGTGTGTATTTATTCAACTTATCCTATACGGACATCTAAAGTACGCACCGTTTCGGTCATGACTCCATTCTGTATTGTTTCTACGAAACGAATAGCAAATGAAGCGTTCAAAACAGACATCACTTCAACAGATAAAGTATAATCTTAGAGCTTGGATAAAGTAACTTTTCACTTCAACGACTCTATTAGTTGTATTTGGTAATCATCAGCATAATGCTCACCTATTAGTCATTCGGTTCGTTCACCTCGCCTTTCAAGGTCTATGCGTGCATTATTTCAGCGTCGGTGGCGACCCACACACGCACTACTATGCACATTTCCAAGTACGATGCGCTAGGTTGGAGGAATGAGAGCGCGTGATACGAATACTCTAGCGATTATCTTTTCAGTGTAGATTTTATCAGTAGATACGTAAAAACCTTCGAGAATCCCGCCACACCCTCGTGTACCGGTGCGGGCAAATTGACTTCTCTCGTAACAAGGCCGTGTAATCACTTTTATAACAAAGTACGAGTATTCACAGAGAACCATCAAACTATAATAAAGAGCGTAAATTCCAGGCCAGCAGAGTTGATTGTTTTTGACATAAAACTAGGTCCGTTTAGTAACGCTGAGATTTCAAGTGGATTTAATAGCTTCCTTCTAACAAACCTGCACACTCAGTGTTCAATTTACTTAACAATAATTATGTTATACGATTGTGTAGTTGACAGGAGTCCATTAGAGACAGAGATGTAGCACGGCGGTGATTTACGACGGCCATCGCCCTCCTCGATGGCTCCTTGTATTTCTAAATGAAACACTCGTATGTACAGTAGCTGGTAACCACTTACGGCCAACATTTATCTGATGGTGATTTGAATTCTCAGGTGGATGGCATGATCATAGAAATAATTTAGGAAACGTTTCCTTTTCCTAATGGCCCTTTATAAGAGCTAGTGTCACGCAATAGTTTTCATTTGTATATGCTTATTAGTAGCACCGTAATTTTCCGAGTCATTAAATCTTGTGAGAGCTTCATAAAGACTCCCCACGTGGGTATGCGCGCGCGCTGCTTTTTTCCTTGGCAGCACATCGTTCGTCATTACGAGTTTATTATCTGTTTGGCCTTGGCCGTGAACGGTCGCGCAGGAGGACACATTTGCGCGTGGGCAAATACGGTGGCTACGCTACACAACGTAGCGCAGAATTTTGAATCAACGCAGCAAAAAACTTATTGTGTCCATGCCACGAAATGTTTTACTTGACATCGCACAAAAAAACTACTCATATTAAATTAAAACACATCTTTAGACGTAGTTAGAATAATAAACCTATTTAAAATGTATGTTCTTTTAGTTTTTGTATGGCTATTCCAAGAAATTAATTTTGCATTAGACTAAAGTGGGATCAAGAATAACAAAAATAAGCCGTTGGTGGCATCCCCCGCGGTGCATGTTGCAGGTAAACGATGACTGCGTCTACAATAATAAACGGCAACGTCATGTATAAAATGAAACATGTGTATTTACTTCATTTTATATACAGCCTGTTTAATGGGAATCTGTTGCTATGAAAATTCTAGGAAGTCCTATAACCAAAAAGAAAAAAGCACGTTGCTTGGTTTTTGTAACGATAACGGCTGCGCCATACGAATTGTAGATCGTACGTTCGAACCCAGACAGGCGCTTTACTTTCTGTAAATAATTTCATCGCCATTGCTCCCAAAACGGTGAAGGAACTATTGTGAGGAAACCTCCTAGAATGTCCTAGAACCAAAAATTTGGAAGACTGACATCTACCAACCCGAACTGAGCGTGGTGTTTATACACCCCTCTCCCTCTACACGAGAGGAGGCCTGTGTCCCAGCAGTAGGAACATTATAGGCTATTAGGTATTACGTTATATTGCTAATAGCTGTTAAATGGTGAGATTAGCGTTTTACAGTGAGGTTCAGTAGGGTCAATTGCAACAATCGGTAGTTAGGTCGTTAGGTCCGCTCACAGTTGGCGTGCTGCAGCCGACCTATTCGACTATGGCTCATCCGCTGTTGTGTTCATAAACACATTTTGTCCTACAATTGCGTAACTCGCTGGTTCACCCCCACATCTAATTAGTAACTAAGTATATGTGTGCAATATACACACACACACTGCACGCCCTTTGGCATAAACTAATTTGTATTTACAGCAACGCAGTCGCGTTTTTGCAAGGAAACTCCATTTCTCTTAATCAAATTGTCTTTATATGATTTATCTTCCTCGAATATTGAAGTAATTACGAACTAATTTTAAGATTACATCATACGCTTTTCGCAAAAATATTTATTTTACTACGGTGGCCTCGCGTTGAGATAAAATCACACTCGGAGTTCATCGCACTGATCTTTCAAACAAAATTCACGTGAAAATTAGACTTAGTGTAACTTTCCAGAATTTACTCGTCATTCAGCAATTTGTTTGTCATATACACAATTTCCCGAGAATCGTTTTAATATTTCTAGATTGCTTTCAAGCTATTCTGACCTGACCATGGCCCATGAAAATAATCATACATTTCTTCATGAAACTTTGCCCCAAAATATTTAAGCTCACAACAAAATACAAAATACAATTACAATGTTATGCTCCGTCTAGTAAATTCACCTATAGTTAGGTGTTACGTCACTTTATTCGATTTGTAGCCGTATCTTAAACTTGCATGGAAAGTAAATTGTAAAACTATGCATCAGGTACGTCGAATAAGGATGGATTAGTGGAGAATTTGTCCTGCGTAAAATGTTGTACGCGCCTATTGAATGCACAAAACATGTCATTTATTAATGTCACATTACGAAAATGGATATATGCAACAGCATCATATAAATGTCCATGAGTGACAGCACTTACGGGAGTTGTGGAGTCAGATCACGCAGACGACATGATATGCTCGGGGACTTTATTCTGTATTTTCTTATAAAATAACGCCAAGAAACAATGCCGATGAGCAAACGGTTCGGTCACGTATGTGTTTAAGAGATCCTTTATACCAAACGTGCGCGAAATATTGAAAATAATTTGGAACTTAAGTTCTTATTAACAAAATACTGTATGAAATTTTTACAACAATATGAAATAGGCTTTTAAACAATATTTTCTATATGTGATGCAACAGTCCCTGTACCGGTTTTTGCTCGATCGGCTCCCCGGCGTCTAGCGAAGATACGATAGTCAATGGACTGAAAATGTTTTGCATGGAATTGATTAACCCCGTGGCCTCGGCGCGTTTGATACTCCTATCTTTTTATTATAACTTTTATATCATATATTTTATTTAGGTACTAGAAATTTTATTCGCATGTTTACGTGCACTTTTTACCGCCTGAATGTATATCCTCGAAGTTTGTAAGCATGTCGGCCTAGTTTATTCTCGTGATTGTATTAAAAAAATAACTTCGCCATATATGGTTGTCCGTGACCCACGAGAACATTCCGTATTCTAAAATGCTGATTTGACAGATAGTTGTTATGCTAATATTCAATCAGATAAAGAATGCTCCTGTTTTGCAAATGTCAAGTAGTATGATACGAGAGGCGTTCTCACGGTAGCTCTCGCGAGAAGAACAGAGAAAGCCTTATCTCATGTATCGGAGCGCGAACAATGTGAAGAGCGTGTCGATGCTTATCACAGGCAGCCTATCTAGTGGCTGTAGTGCATTCGACTTTCACTGGCTGCCGCCGACATGCTGCTGTATCGCTCCTACCTAACACCACTTTGTGCCCGTCATGTCTTGTTAGTGTTGTCGGAAATTGTGACGAGGCGTGAAGAATCGATGACTCCTCGTGAAAGCTGTTTTAGCACAAATCTTGGTTTTTTCTGCCTAGTTCGGGAGCTGTATGCAACTTAAACATTGTTTACCTTAATTTATGTAAAGGGCGTCAATGCAGCGGCAGACGGAACAGCGTTTTTAGCGTTTAATATTCAATAACACATCCATAAACGTCCATTGTGTCGGTACGGATTATGGGTGTTGGGGACGCCGGTTGCGTCGGCCGCGCATGTTAAAGCAAGCCTGTCGTGATTTAGTGCAGGGCCGCGGCTCGTACGCAGCCCACGGGCCTAATTACAAAGTGTAATGAGGCGACGACGACGCCTGCGCTCGCGTCCGCCCGCGAGTGCACTCTGACGCCCCACTAGCCGCCGACGACGACCGACAGACAATAACTAACATGTTGAGGTAACAAAACTAAACCCTTTGTGAAATGTGACAATATTTGAATTTAAATCAAAACTACATACAGATCAAATCACAAACTATTTTAAGTTTATAAAAATACCAAAATATTCTCATCGTATCTACAATCAAATCACAAACATCATGCTATTATAAGATCACGAAGCGCATGTTCGAATTAATATTTTCATTACAACATTCAATAGATAGTTATCGGAACATCAAAAAGCGAGCATCATGTTATAGAGGTAACCCATTACATAATTACAGAGCGACGGGCGTTTTAATATTATGATTTACGCACGAGTGGCCGCGGTCTATCACTACGACTAGAGTTTGGCAAAAACATTCAGCAATACCATTCAACTTAATTTCGCATCCCAACTGTTCAACTAAACTCAAATGATTTAGCTTTTGCAATCCTTATTGTAGATATTTTTTATCTTAATATGATAATTAAGTCTTTAACATACACGTTCCAGCAAACACGGGTTGTCATCAATATTCCATTGAACAATCCATCAAAAACAAAGTAAGATAACTATCGTTAGTCTTCGAGCAATTTGAGCGAGCTTAGTCCATACATCAAGTTATGTAAATCGCCATTTTTTGTGACCAAGTGTCGTCACATATTAAGTGATGGCCATACAAAATTCTGTTCTATTAATCTCCATTGAACGGCATGAAATGCTTCCATCATTTGGACAAGTTACATCTTATATGACACGTCCCGCTGGACGATGGCTGATGATCAATTTATTTCAACAGTCTCAATATGCTAATGCAATTACCAAACTGGTCCCTTTGACAGCTTAAGTTTTTAATTTAAAGCAAGAGTATCAAGCTTCTTGATAGTTTAGTTTTTTTTTTTTTCACTGTTAGTATGATTTTCCACATCATTTTGAACCTATTACCAAGTGCCGTTGTTTGTTCTATATCATAGATTTCAGACATGTTTTATTTTCATAGAATTTTCCGAGTAGTCATTAAGTTTTTGCCCCAAGTCGTATTTGCAAATGCGGTTCTGATACCGTTGTGGTAGAAACCACCGCACGCTTGTTGATTTTTCGCTCGAATTGATGTTTCGTTGCGTATACTGAACAGAACAATAGAACAAGTTTTTCAGGTGTCTTTGTTAGTACAGCAATGTAGATTGAAGATATTTAACGAACTAAACACGCGGCATATAGATTTTTAGTTCTCTTCCCCGAAATATGAGGATTCCACCACTTTTGATAGCTTTCAGTAATGAATATACATGCACGATTTACAATTTGAAATGATATCGCCAACTTTTTGTTAGTGCATACAAATTATTTATTTCATCTACAATCCGTTCCAGATCAGTTAATTTTTTTGCAAATCAAAATCGAAAATTGAGCGCGCTGTGAGACATCTCCTTGTTCTCACAGATAATAACTTATTCTTTTTATTTTGTTTCAGTTTCTGCCACTCTACCGCCACAGAGGCCTTGGATACCATTGACCCGACCGAACAGGACTCGTCCGACTTGTAAGTACCATGTTTACCTGACAATTATTTCCAAAAACAAATATTCACAGACGTGGAGTTACCGCTCGTTCAAACATTAATTTAAACGATACCATCGCACTCATGCCTTTTTATTCGTCGTAGGAATACGATTCATAGCCAAGAACTGCGCAAGATTATTTAATAGCGATAACAAAAAGCTTAGCAACAAGTTCGTCATTAATAAAGTGTCATAGTGGCACGTATGGGCGCGGCGCACGCGGCCCGTCTCATAAATAATCAACCAGAGACCGCCCTACCATTGCAACGGTAATGTTTCCACCCGTGGGAGACCCCAGGGATACTAGTTTGGTCCTGGTTCGATCCTAACTTGTGGTCTTTCAACGGTTACCGTTACGCAGTTAACGTTGGATGACATTTTAATAATTCCAAGAGGTGAAGCTTCCTTGTTCTATCATACGATTTATCTTACTATTTCACTAATCAAATTAGGACTCCCAGATCGTTGCCGTGGAAACTTCTTACCGCATTCTTGCTACCTCTTCTAATCTCTTAGTGAATTGAGTTTTGTAATAACTTTTTAAATTGACACAAGAACTCTTATTAAAAAAACTTGTATTCAAAGAGAGCCTACTTCATTATAAACAACTATTACTACTTGTTCAACAACATTATCAATGTGCTAAGCAAGTTGCTGTGTGATTATATCAAGATGATCTGTTAAGAAACGAGATAAACACTGGAAGTATTAAGTTTTAACGAAAACCTTTATGTACTTTAAAGTTAATTTTTAGATACGTTTATATTCCCAGCATAGCGCTTTATTAGTTTCCTTTAAATTTATTTTAGTAGAGTTGTAAGTACCAACGAATCGTGAAGCGTATGCTGCCAGAGTTTAGATCCCGTCACGCGTTACTGGCCGGCACTCATGCCGCTTCCCGACGCACGATGCGCTTACCCAATTTACATAAATCAAACCGGACGCGCGAGCCTCGCAGGCGCTCGTAGACCTTACACCTATTGGCAAATAATTAATATCGTTGCGCATACATTCCTGATTAACTAAAATATTTGCAACAACACCGCAAACTTTGCATTGCGTAAATCAGCTCAACCATGCATAGAGCTGGACACTTATACAACGACGTTACGTGTCGACCTTCTTGTTGCATGACGATTACCATCTTGTATTTACTTGAGGCCAATGGACCGTAAATAGGAAGTGATCTATAATGCACCTAGAAACCGATACAGCCGATCGCGCTTAGTCGCTATCATGGCCAGAGAGCACGGGAAGAGAGGAAATGCCCTTCGTCTCGCCATTCGCGGATGAACAATGCACAATGAGAGACATTGGCAGCGACCTCGCATCCGTGAACCCGCGAATCCAGCAAAATTCTACATATATTAAAACTGGATATCTTTACTCTCTTCAGACAGTGAATAAATCACATGGAGACGTAAACAAGCCTCGCAGACGACAGCCGACAAACCTTGAGACTCTTTCATTCTCATAAATGTTCGTATAAAAATCAATTGATGGTTGCGAGGTATATTGCTCCGACAATGACAAAATATATTCCAATGCCACAATCTGGACATAGTAGACATAAGTCTATATTGTTCACAAGTTGGACTGTTACGTGAATACTTTCAACCTTCATGTTTTATGCTCTTGTTTTCTTGAACGTCAGATAGGTGACCTCTCTAACAGTATGTAAGAATTCTTAAGACAATAGACATTTACAACACTTGAATAAATAATTCCTGTCTGTCGTGATACAAATACCCACGTAATGGCATCGCCAATAAACAGACGTCTGTGCGCCTCCCTCCATTATATTCAGATGAGATGCGATACCCAGTTGGTTTGTTTCTTCTTTTATTACTAACATAAACACCGGAGAGAGATGTTCAGATCGACACAATCTTGCAACGTAATAACTGTTCACATCATCTCCGTGTTCTTAAATCGTGCCCGTTTCACAGAGGAAGTTCACCGGAGTTGCGCTTGCTAGCCGTTACCCCTACTTGTTTGATTAATGCATGCTTATGATTTAGTGAATGCATCTTGGCTCTCTACACCTGTCAGCAATTCCGAGAGAAATCTTTGACTTCTAACACATTCGATTTGATACATGGCGTCTATATTAACTCAGAGACCTTCAGACAATTTGTCATTTTCACTAGCATTATGTTCGCGAATGTTCTATACAACGATATCAGTGATTAGAGTACATGGAACTAATGAGTATTGTCATTCTTTGTGATGCAGCAAGCTATAATTAAAGTTGATTCACTTTGTTTGTTGCCTTCTATTATCATGTATTTAATCTGTGAACGGAAAGTCTGTTGAATTATTGAATTTGAATTAACATATATTATACTGAACTTCAGAAAGCACTTTTTACCTTTGTTAAAAACTACAGCTGGAGGCCGCTCCCAAGCAATCAACGCCATATGTCGATACTTACATGTCCGACGAAGTTTCAATGCAGTTGTATACTTTCATTATGAATAATTACTGTGTGGACTCAATTGCCATGACTCATCGTCTTGTATTCATTTAGGTACCTATATTATACAAACTTTATATGCGATCAACTAAAACTGTCAGGTAATTAATTGCAATTAGAACTTGACCATGAATTTGCACTCCTATTAACTTAATTTAAATTATAATTTGAGCAATATCGCATGATACACTCCCATTAACTGAAGGTGAAATCCATAGAGCAGTGCGGTCGGTAACAAGTACCTATGTTACGTCTCAACTCCCACTAACAACATCTTGTTAGCACCTATTGAGACTTCTTACGTCATATTGTCGATCACAACGAGCTCTGACCGAACGTGATCTAATGAGTTCTTTACAACGCCAATCCAAATGGAAATCTTCGCATACTTAAATCGATTTTAATGAGCTGTGTTCACTTTGCAAAAAAGGCATGTTTTGATCTCACGATTCGTATTGATATTAGAAATCATTACGTGACTAAAGCTAATCACGGTAACGGTCACCGTTACCTCCTTAGATTTTACTACTGGACACCAGTAATGTGTGATCCGTGTGCTTAAGTAAAGGCGTTAATAACTCGTAATATGTGAAACATGCCGTAGTTTAACGCAGTAAAGGTGAGTATCGTAGATCTACACAAGTTGTGCAAATACCTGGCAGGTCGTCGTGATATGCCTCACTACAGTCGGCCAACTTCCGTCGCCACGCCTTTTCCTTTTATATTTTTACTACACGCACTAGTAAGTTTACTTTACAATATATATACATGACATCTTTGATATGCCCACGCTTCGGCGCTAAAACCATAACGTACGGCGCACAATGGTCGTAGCTATCAGGAATATTGTAACCACACGCAGTTAGTGTCACCTTCTCCCATTGTTTGTGCTTCGTACACGTACTATTTCATCATCGTCTTCGATTTATTTGAAATGAAGACACGCGTCCACATGTTCGACAACATTACCATTTATTATTGTGTTGGTGTGGAGCTTTCGTTTCGCCCATAGTTCCTTAAACAACGAGCGATTATCGATGCGTGTATTGTTTCGCGACATTTGGCATGTGCGCCGCGTCTTGCGCGCTCGCATCGGGCATACAATGGACGTATTTGAAGCACGTGCTGCGGCCGTATTGATCGTCGTCGAGTGTCGCCAGGTGACTTTGACTTTGTGTCGATTAGCATGAGCGCGAGCGCACCGCGCGATCGTTATCAATTTGTCCGGACTACGGCTCTACGGACGATCTCCACGCATTGTCTTGTCCTTCCAGCTGTCGTGTGCCCGTCAGCGACGCTTTGTCTTACAACCTCCACTCCCGGTTCTTTGTCCGTTGATTGACTGAGACCGGCTCGATTAAATCTAGATAATTGCATCGCCAAGGTCTTCCACGAAGTTGACATTTAGACGAGCGGCCCTCATCGTCCTCCGCAGCGCGCCTTTTGATTCGCGTAATGAGACGGGTGCGAGCGCGCCGCGTCCGCATAAATCTAAGATAATGGTGTGGAGCGTGAGAGAGCATGGTCGTGCCACCTTAGTTTACGTAATAAGTGAATACGTTGAAATGAATCCGTCGATGTTAGCTCGCAGAACGCTCATGATGCCTAATTTTCTTGTTCCAGTTAGTTTTAATGAGATTATTTCCGTTTTACATATTTTAATGTCTTTATTTTTGAGAAAAAGCTTTATCAATTTTATTACACACTAGCTCTCCGCCCACGGCTTCGCCCGCGTGGTTTCTCGGCGTTTCTGCATTTTTCCCGCTTTTGCAAAATTTTTCATTTATGCTCCGCTCCTATTGGTCTTAGTGTGATGATATATAACCTATAATAGCCTTCCTCGATAAATGGGCTATCTAACACTGAAAGAACTTTTAAAATCAGACCCGTAGTTCATTAGCGCGTTCAAGTAAACAAACAAACAAACTCTTCAGCTTTATAATATTAATATATATTTATGAGATCTCTATGCTTAAACTATACGTCTCTCGTCAAGAAACTTCTATAATCGTACAAATCTGTTGACTAATTTTAATTCTGCGGCCTAGAACAACAAACGTAAAGTATAATCGAGTGTGGTCGGAGCATCGGCCGCTGAGGCCTCCTGCGAGATATGATTAGAAAAAGCAAAGCCATTGTGTCGCGTGCCCGCCGCATGTGGAGCGTAATACGACGCTCATTTTAATTGGAACATTTTTTATCTGTCACGCGAGTTGTCCCAACACTAGTAACAAAGTGTCGGAGCCAGCTAATTGGCGGGTGACGCTCACCCAACATGGTGTCGTGAGATAAACGACTCAGCGACGCTGACTTGAAAGAATTACAACTTATTCAGAAGCGTCTTCACGTTCCCGTGTTTATGTGGCGGCACTGTCGTATCTAAGCATCATCAAAGTGAAGATCAAAGACGAATACATAAACGGTTGAGTCCGAAACTTATTACAAGCCTGATTAAACCTCAAATATCTACACCATAATAGAAGACGAATTATTGTTTGTAGTTCAGGTTCTCCATGAGCTTTAGGGTCTGTAGCCATGGTCTACCTCACTCAAACTGATTGGTCACGTGCTAGTTTTTAAGCAGAACAACTGATGGCACATAGATCGACCCCTGCGTATCTTAGAAAACGATGCTATCGCACTTTTGCTGGTTCAAAGTGTTACTGCTCAACCTCGCGTTACACAATATCGATGTAATAATAACTCCTACGATATCTAAGAGTCGGAGAGCAACATCGCTTATTATCAACCCGATGACGTTTACTGTAGACAGTGTGGATACTCTATTAGAAATGCGCTAGTATCTAAAGCTCAGTAACTTGACTTGGTAAATGGATTTGATTATCGCTTATAAGGTTGCAACTCCCCACTCTCTTAACAGTATCCTCAAGCGTATACTTTTTGGCATTGATCATACCTTTTACATCATACACACATATTCACCCTATAATATCCCCACTGCTAGGATAGGCCTCCTCTCGGTGAGAGGGAGTGGACCGTAATCCACCAGGCAGGCCTAGTGCCGGTTGGTAGATGTCACATGTCTTCGAATTTTTCGTTCTAAGACATGCCGGTTTCCTCACAATGTTTTCCTTTACCGATTTGAGAGTAGTGGTGTTGAATTAATTTACACAAAGTAAAGCGCCTTTCGGGGTTCTAACTTACGACCTTATAATTCGTAAGTCGCGGCCGTTACGAATGGGCTAGGATCGCTCATTGATACCTTTTAACTTCTTTTCTCTTCACTTCTAAATGTTTCATTTTTGGTTGATTGCAGGTATATTCACAGTGATGTGTTACAACGTGCTATGTGACAAGTATGCGACGCGACAGATGTATGGCTACTGCCCCAGCTGGGCGCTCGAGTGGGACTACCGGAAGAAGGGCATCCTGGACGAGATCAGGCATTACTCCGCGGACATCATCAGCTTGCAGGCTAGTACTCCCATGAACTTTCGATAGTAAAGATCTTCAAACGTTTATTGACTCATGTACGATATTGTTGTATGGATGTGGTAGAAGCGAAGAGGTATGCAAATCGTAGCAAGCGGCGGTCTATAGTTTCTGCCTACCGCTGTGGGGAAAAGGCGTGAGTGTATGTATGTATGATATTATTGTTGGCATGATATTCCATGATACAGTACCGCCTACCAATAGCGCCATTTTGTTGCTGAGTAAATAAAGTACATACTTTGCGCGTTTCGATGTATCTGATTGTATCTTGCTTCATTAGTAACCCTCGACTTCGTTAAATCGGTATTAGGTTATTTATTTATGGTTGTTATTTATTTATGGTTGTTATATGAACGGAGATTGACGAAACAAGTATATATGGTGAGTATGGATGGACGAGTTGGAAGGGGAAGACCTCGGCGAACGTACCGCAACCAAATTGCGGATGTTCTTAAAAAAGGCCAGGTTCCGAGCACCCTAAACCGACGGTCATGCATGAAGAGATTAATGAATGTAGATGAAGCGAAAGTAGTGTGCCAGGATCGTAGCAAGTGGAAATCTATAGTCTCTGCCTACCCCCATGGGAGACAGGCGTGACAATATGTATGTATGTATGTATGTATGTTATATAGGTTACAAGTTACGCTAAAAATTATATCCTCAAAGAAGTATTAGACACTTTTCAGTCTATTAGATCCTTGTAACGTCAGCTCCTTGAAAACCTCCGTTCTCTAACCCTTGTTCTTTTATTATGCAGGAAGTGGAAACAGACCAGTTCTACAACTTCTTCCTACCTGAATTGAAGCAGGATGGGTACGACGGCATCTTTTCACCCAAGTCGCGGGCTAAGACCATGTCCGAGTCCGAGAGGAAATATGTCGATGGATGCGCCATCTTCTTCAGATCTGCTAAGTATGGACTGCTTAAAAAAATATCTTTGTCTATTAATATAATTTAAAAAAAGAAGGTTCTCAATTCGATCTTTTATATTGGAACGTAACGTAGAAGTGTAGTGTGTGTGCGTTAATTTCATGTCATAAAAAGTACTGCTCTTGTTAAAGGGGTGATTTTACCCGTCGTACTGACCATTTTCCCTATGAAACCCATAACTACTGTGTATGGTGGATTAATAGCTGTTGAGTATGGCGGATAGATCTCATCACCTACCAACCTACTCACCTCTTAACTAGTACTGGCTATGACTACAGGGCAAATGATGGCAAGTTCGGTTTAAGTCAGTATGAGTTCGACATACCCTACCTCCCTAGGTGGCAGACAATCCATAAGGATTTTCTCCATACAAAAAGGAGACTAAGACTAGGTAATAATGTGTATATTCTCTTAGATTTATCTTTATAACAACGACGATGCTGATACGCCCCCACAAAGTATCTCTTACCATATGCATAGGTTATAAAGTCAATACACTCTTTACTGTCCGAGAAAAAAATAAAACTTATGACTTTATTCCATCGCGTGGTTTATAAAATGTGTTAATAAAATTTTATTTGTTTTGTACGTAGATCAGATGCGTTATGTTCAACTTTGTATTGCAGGTTCGCTTTAGTAAAGGAGCATCTTATAGAGTTCAACCAACTGGCAATGGCTAACAGTGAGGGATCAGATAATATGTTAAATCGTGTCATGCCGAAGGACAATATAGGGTTGGCCGCCCTTATCAAGACTAAAGAGGCGGCATGGGAAAACGGTGAGTACATAATTGTATGTATTGCATGCACTCGAAATACCATAAGGGGCTCTGAAATTAGCGGTGGGAATAGTTGGGGGTTATCATACATTTAGGACGGTATAAATTCTTTGAAATAAAAATATTTTTTTACGGAATTTATCGCAATCCGTAAAAAGAAGTTTATTTCAATGTCTAATATTCACGTAAGTGTCAGATACCAGTGCTTATGGTATAAAGTCAGTTTCAGGTACTTACATGATTTTTAACCTATACTGTCCCACTGCTGGGCATAGGTCTCCCCCAAACCATTTTACGTGCTCGTGTCTATCGTTTTCTCCTGTCAGTCAGCCATAAACGCTTTGTATTTCTACGTCAAAATAATGTTTTATTTTAGTTAGACCGGATTAGGATTGCCCAAACTATGCGTACAAACTAAATCATATTTTCTTTTCATTGATATTATCATTGATCTTAGGCTTTCATGATCATTATTAACATATATGAAGGGTTAGGCAGAGGTGTACATATGTGCATTAACAGTTTGCCGGTATGTTTAGGTCACATAGAATATGGGGTGAGCCTATTGCTATTAACCGGACAAATCCAAACTGAGCTACTAAAAATTTTATAGAATTACTCAATAACACTGCTCGACCTAGGAGTTAGACCCAGGAATTCTAGAGTAGCAATAATCCTATTTATATTTACAAATTATTATAAATTAAATGAAAAAATACATGACTTCCCTTGGTGACCTTATTAATTTAAGTTGCTGTGCTATAATTCTGAACGTTTAATAAAGTATGAGCAGACGCTTACGCGCTAAGCCCTTAATTGAACCGCTGACGTCACGTTATAATTTAAATATGAATTTATGAGGCCCCTTTCTCTACTCATCCTCATAAATTTATAGCGCCATTGCGGCACTAACTCTCTCGGAAACAATCCGACAAAAAACTTAAGAAACAGGCGAAACATGCCCACTTCCAATTCCGCGCATCGTCGTTCGTTTCATAGCCCCACAATTTTGCATACAATTCAGACCGCAATAATAAAAAATGAATTTTATAGCTTAATTTAGATTTAGCAAAAAATATTTGTTGAAGCACCAACCGGCACGAATTTCTAAAAGTATACGATAAAAGCGTGTCGGTTTTTTCTGTCATTCTGTCTCGTAATTATCGGTGTCTATTAACCTAAAAACCGTACATCCGATTTCTTAGTACTTTCTCTGTACGTAAAAACATTCAGTATTCAGCTAGAATAAAATAGCTATTTATATTTACCCAGTCTCTCGGGTAATCCAATAGAGAATAATGCCAATATTTGTAGTTTATCAAAAACTTTGCATCAATGTGATTATGGTGTTTCATGAGTAATCACAAGACGTAGTTGACCATAACGCCTACTTCCTTGAAAAGCTTGGTAGAAGTGTATTATGTTCTTACATAGGTACAAAAATCTTTGCAACTACCGCTAATAGATATCAATTTATTCGACTCGAAGCCACGAGAAGTACGGAAACTTTAGAGTAGATAAAACTGCTTTGACACGAGACAGGTCGCTTATCAACTCCGCCACATTACAGCTTGCCTTCAATCGACTATTACTTGTGCTCTATGATAAGCTCGCATGCTCGCCGTTTCTTTACATAAGGCACAGACTTATGAAATATAATTAAATATAATGGCCTAAAGCTGGGCACGAGTCCAAAATGAGAAGGATTAGGTCATAGTACACCACGCTAACCTAATACGGCTTTATAAACTTCACACTTCAGCTAGAAAACCTCTCAGCCTCATCATTATGTACCACGGCTACAAGTCAAGCTGTACAAATCCAGTATACACTGAGCTGACATTGATACTGATGCTATTGCTGCCAAGCTCCGAAACTTAGGAATCGTACCTATTATGTCGCATAAAGATAATTAGACATGCTTACATACATAATTAGTATGTTGAAACTTTAAGAAGCGCAAATAACTTTGTACAACTGCAGTTCAAAAGGCGATCTCTTTGGGGCGGATTCCTTGAGATAGAAACATATAAGTATCGTGGCATTCTGTGACTAGGTTATTTATTTTTTACCTTGAGTTTTAGACATCAATATAACTATTTGATAACTAAGAAATATAATATATTTCTTCGTAATCAAATAGTTATATTAGATTATAGAAATATAATTTTCACCTTTCAATCCGTATTAAGTTCAAAACGACATGGGAAATTGTTTTACGGCGTATCGAACTTCTGCGTGTCGCGTTAATGTGGACACGTCATTACATATGTTGCACTCCAAGTCTATGCCACCAATAGATGCTTTACTTCAAATTAAACACTTAAACTTGGAAGTCAGATATTTTCTATTAAGTAAAGTGCGTTCTAAAGTGCATGGTTATCGACGCCACGCCAAGCACAAGCGATGCCATCGGCGTTTCTAAGCTATCGCTTCATAACACGGGACAGAAATGAATTGAATGTCCTGTCTTTACTGTAGAAGACTTTAGATTACCTATCATCTTTATCCAATAGCTCTTGGCGATGTCTGAGTACCTATTGAAATTAAGACTGATTGTGTATTGGCTACCGCACTTTGAAAATTACAGTTCTATAGTTTTTTTTATCGCATTGTTCCAAGGATTCTCTCCTTATACAACTCAATCCTCACTTGCTGTAGGTTATACAAATATCTATTCCGCAGGGGAAACGAATCTGCGACTTCCGGGCCCTTGTGCAAAAGCCGATCGCTCAACCATTGCGCCAATCAGTTGTCAACGATTTCATTTATTTATATTATCTTAGCTGGCTTCAGAAGTTATGCAATAGTCGATACAATATGTAACATAATAAGCGCCGATGACTTTCTGTTCTTGAGTTTATTAGGTTACATACCATCAAGTCTGTATTCCCCCGAAGGGTTAGGTAGAGGTGTACTACTGTACATCCCTATTTCGCCGGTATGTTTAGGTCCCCTGTAATATGCATCCCCTGCAAGCCTATTGCCATTATCTGGGTAAAATTCCTGACTCCAAGCTGCTACTGGGAATTTCATAGAAAAACCCAATGAAACTGCTCGAGCTGGGGATCGAACCCAGAACCTCTAGGGTAGCAGTCGCGCTCAGGACCATTAGACTAATGAGGCAGCTTAAGGTTACATTGTATAAGAAATAAATACTAGAATTATTTATAAGCTGTCCTAATAAATTTCTATGAATATTGCAGGACTACCAACGGACTCGTCGATGCTCGGCCAGCCAATCTTAGTATGCACTGCACACATCCACTGGGACCCAGAATTCTGCGACGTGAAGCTGATCCAAACGATGATGTTGAGCAACGAGCTGCGGTCCATGTTGGACGACTCTGCGCGTACACTGCGCCTGGCCGGACACCGGGACAACGTGCAGTTGTTACTGTGCGGCGACTTCAACTCATTGCCCGATAGTGGTGAGTTACTCATTAGGGCCTAAATTACGTCACAAGTTATTGGAGGGGGGAGGGGTCGACGAAGAGTAACATTGCGTGACAAGGGGTGGGGTGGGATGTCACATCATTTAAATGAAAATAATACTAATTTAGGAACTGCTGTTTTAATGTAATAACGTGTGAAATTGCAAAATGTGTACGTCATACTGGCGAGGGGGGCATCTCTTAAATGTCAGTCTTAAAATATGTGGGTCACACACTACTAGTAATCTTGTTAACCCCTTGTATTAAGCTAAATGCTTGTATTACGAGTGGGTTCACGTCAGTAGTGGAATGGGTGGGTTTCGAACCGGCAACCACATGATCGCGAGTCAGACGCCCTAGCTTTAGGCTACCGCTGCTTCAAAATTAATTGTAAAGGCTTTTCGACACTTTATACCGGAAGACAGTTTACACCCGTTGCATATTTGCTTGTACATTTGGTAAAACTGTGTGTCCGTGAAACAAATTGTAACATTCAGTTTCGTCCGGCACACTTCGAACATGATCGTCAAGCGCTGGCTGCTACAGATGGGTTTATGCCGAAGAATTTTGGGCATAAAAAACCCCAAGTAGTTTAGTCAAGTACAATACTGTTGCATTTCGTATGGTGAGTGTGGACCACCGGAGAACCAATTCCTCCCTCGGCACCCTTCCTTTTCTACTTCCCCTCCCTTTTCCTTAAATAGGCTCAATGCTCTGTAACTCCTTTGGTTTTGCAGATGTGCATGGGCGCCGAGTTAACCCTTAAAAAAAACACCCATCTCTACTGGCCGCCATACTGTTTCTTTTTAATGCGTTCGGAACTTCGTTTCTGTCGGGGGTTGACCGCGCACGTTTTTTTAATGTTATAATGTTACCTGAACAGGTGTGGTAGAGTTCCTATCATCGGGTCGCGTATCATCGGAGCATCGCGACTTCAAAGAGCTCGGATACGCGGGCTCCCTGCGCCGCATGGCCGGCACCGACCACGAGTTCACGCACAACTTCAAACTCGCATCCGCCTACAGTGAAGACATCATGCCTTACACCAACTACACGTGAGATTATAATAATAACTAGCGACTCGTGCGCAGCCATGTCTACGTAATCCAGTTTAATGTACAGTCGCGAAAATCATGTTATACAAAACTGTCAAATTTCGCCAAATGATTTTAAAACTTAAAGCGTTGATAATTAAGATTCAAAATCGACTTAGAAACTTTGACATTTTGTGGTAATGTAACATGCTGGCGTCTGTACCTGGTTCATAGGTCTAATATTCAATTGTTTTAAAATCGTCATTCAGCGTCATCAGAATGTGTAATGGGTTGATGTTAATGTTGTTTATTTTCTTTCCAGGTTTGACTTCAAGGGTATAATCGACTACATATTCTATAGCAAGCAATCAATGACACCCCTGGGCCTTCTAGGCCCGCTGTCGCAGGACTGGTTCCGGGAGCACAAGGTGGTTGGCTGTCCACATCCTCATATACCTTCAGGTAAATTGCTAATAACTATCACTGTTAAGTACGTGAGACTGGAGCTAGTTAAACGCTTTGTGGTCAAATCAAATCAAATCAAATAATTTATTTGCTCGAATATGGTACATCAAAGATGGTTGATTACTTTCTGACATTTATCCTTCTAATGACGATTGTGGGCGCAACCAGTGTTGCTATACGTAGTTATATCATATCAATATACAATATATGGTTATAATAACGTTTCTCTTTTGAAATAACATACCATGCAAGTATTCCCCAAACGGGTACGCAGAGGTGTACTTATTTAAACCCACAGAATTTCTTAGAAAAATTCAATAACATTTTAAAATAATAAGCATTAAACCAAAAAAGGTTAGTTGACTAATGATATTAAAATATTTAAAAAGGGAAAATAAATAGAGCTGAACAATAGAAAATTGATTTTTTTAATTTTCAATAAAAAATATTAATTATATTTTCATAAAAAGTACATAAAACATGCATACACAACATTCATATTTATAAAAATGGAACAAAAACACAATCGGCCAAATCGGTCAAACTGAACTGTGATGATCTTTCATACATGCGGCAATTGATTTTTTCATTTATATGGAATGCAATAAAATATAGAATATTGAGTAAAGTGGTTGTTATTGTGTGCAGACCACTTCCCGCTGCTGGTGGAGCTGGAGATGTCCCCGACG